>JAMZAV010009199.1:0-25295 GCA_024449915.1 Sweltsa coloradensis | reverse complement strand
AAACAAAATAAAAGAGAATTTACAAAAATGTCTGTCGAGTACGTCAATAATGGCCAATTAATTTTTTGGATCAAATCCTCCAAGGTCACGGGCATAAAGATCGTCCCCATGTTATTCTTATGGGAGATTTTTGCCGATGGGACCTGGGCTCGAAAAGTCATGTTGACAATTTTTGGGAGGTCATGGTGGGCCCAAAATTTTCTGTTAATGCTAAATTCTTACTTTTTAGCCTGAATGAAAAATATTTGAGTTAGCGGTTAAATCCCCCTTTAAGAGACGAAGGTTTAAAAATAAATCAGATGCAAAAACTCTTCCAATGTGACGATTTCTCCATTCTCTGCCTGTATAAAAGCAGTTTATAACCGTAGCCTATAAAGTAGACATTTAACGTGTAGTTCCTAGAATTTTTAAGAGCCTGCTAAAGGGATTGGCCTGGCTGCGAACAGTACCGCCTGCAGGTTTGACAAAAATTACTTTACTGAGAGGCCCAAGTCAGCACGAAAGGATCGCAGGACCCAGCGTATACCCACAGGCTTGAGCTTGGACTGCTGGTTTCAGTCCTCACATTAATGACCTCAACCAAAGCAAAAAATATAGCTTTGTTTTCACTCTGACAAGCACGTCATAACCATTTCTCTATTCAAAAAGGGTTCAAAGAAAATGCCCGCACTCCAGCAACGTGGCGAATTTGAAAGAAATAAAAAAAAATTGTGACATTCGTCCGACGTTCAAGAGCTTTTTTTCTCGTGCAAATTGTATTGTTCTTTTTTGGAAAACCATATAATAAGGTTTTCCCTTAAAAACAAGCCTTTACTTACAACACTTTTGAAACGCCATTTTCCAATATGGCGGCGAAGCTCTGGGTCCGATGTAGGGGAGTTTAGTATTTTGATTAAATTATAAAAGGGAAAGGTCTCTGAAAAAATTCAGCGACATCGCAATATTTCCTCCAAAAATTCTTATTGACAGGATTAAATTAGCTAGCATGGACCAGAATTAAAAAGGGTTTAAAATTGTTCAAATTTCATTTTGTGTTGTGACTTCTGTTGGGCATTTGAGTTTATTCAAGTAATTGTCAAAAGGATTTATATTAGAGATATATATCAAATGGGGGCCCAGCTAGCACTGACTGTTTGGACAGTTATTGTAGCGGAAAAAAGCCAGCACTATCACCAGGACTTAGGGGAAATATCCACCCACATAGTAGCACTTTCGATACCAGTATATCGAATTTTGAATGTGGCACTGTTAGCATAATTTTTGGACAGCCATTTAGCGGAAGTATGCCAGCAACTATCATCGGGACTTCCGGCCATCCAGCACTAACGTAGCACTAACTTTACCAGTAATAAAATTTTCAAATTTTTCGAATGTGGCACTTCTAGCATTAATTTGGCTGCGTCTTTTTGTATTTTGATTTGACACGGAACAAAGGCCAGCACTATCAACGGGACTTTACGGCACTATCCAGCACTAACGTAGCACTAACGATACCAGTAATAAAAAGTTTCGATTTTCGAATGGGGCCCCGCCAACCTTAATGGACGTGTTTTACGTTTGCCTTGTCTCCTGGCTTCCGCGAGAAACAAAGAACTAGAACACAAGGTATAGTCGCAAGGTAGGGACGGCCAAGCCTAGAGCCCCAACTTGTTCCAATTGCTTTTAGCACAGTGACACAGTTGCACAGAGACTCAGACCTTGGCCCACAATCTTTTGGTTTAGAATGGCCACAATGCCACGAACAAAAATTACAATTCATGAACATGCTGAAGCACGTCAAATTATATGTCAGTGATTCAAATATTCTTATGTGCGGTGCCGGTGTATGTAGCTTAAGATAAGACTGGGACAAAAAATATACTTTGGACAAAGATATCTTGACAAATGACAAGCTTGCACCTAACTAAAAAAAAATCAATTGCAGAAGATCCACAATCCAGCAACAAGAGGCAAAACACTTTGTATGAGGCTACTGATAAAGCAAAAAAGGCTACGGTAAAAAATACAGACCTCATACAAAACACTGTCACTGGGCCATGTGCCTAGAGAGCCTAGGCTTTACTTATACTGTAGGCCAAAACCAAAGTTTGGGTCCAAGGTAGGAATGACTTTGGGTTGAAAAATTCGGAACCTGTTCTTCTATGCACAATTTTATGAAGATCACTTTCGTTTCGTGTCGCATTCCAAGCCTAAGTGTGGGCCACGGCGCCTAAGTTGTAATCGAGAGGTCGAATTTGCTATTCCGAGCGATATATTTTCAACTTGTTCATGAAAACCAAAGCAATTGGAACAGAAGAAATGCCAACTCAAGACATAACAACGACTTTAAAATGGCTTCCTCATATTTATTATTAACCCTTGGTTAACCACCTGTTTCTGAGAAGCATAACTAACCACCTGGGGCGCGTCAGGACCCCATCATTAAAGCCCTTTATGTTTGCCAGGTTTCAGATTTTGGAACCTACTATTCGTCAGGAATTAATGTTTGAACCTTTCTGATGACCACTTAGGTTTCCAGAGTTAAAATTCGCGAAAATTATAAGTTTTTTTCCCCACTTGAAATTTTTCGGAAAAAACTTAAAAAAAAACGCAATGTTGTCAATTTTGTCAAATTTGAGTCCATTTTTTGAACTTTTTTTTTTTTTTTTTTTTTTTTTTACCAATGATTTTTAATGTATGATTGATACGATTTCACAAAAAGTTTTCCCTTTTTTGTTACTTTGGTGAAATTTTGACCAATCCCCCCCCCCTCCCCCCCTCACTTGAATTGACCTTTTTCATTCATATTTATATGTATGATTTTTTTCTATTATTATATATATGTATAATTTACTTAGATAAGTGTATATAAGTTCATATCTATCAATTTACATGAAAAATATGGTTATTTGGTGAGGGTGAAATGCATTGATAAAAATTTTGCCTATGAAAAAAACACGTGAAAATGTAGTACGTAAGTAGCCACCTGGGGTCCTTTGAATCCCCGCGAGGTTCGTGGAGAGTAATACGTTACACATGGAGACCGGGCTCCAACTGAATTTTCATTGGTTAGATGTAACTTGAAGGTACTGAGACTCACAGTACGCCACGCCCATAGATGCGCTCATGGCTAGCAATAAATGTTGACTGGGGGCCGCATTGACCCCAGGTGGTTAACCAAGGGTTAAGTACGCTGCCTCGATAACGAGAAAATTATATTATTAATGTTTTTTTCTTGATCATCTTTATTTTGAAAACTATCAAAGAAACATTAATGCTTGGTGTGTGCGATATTATGTTTTTAAGAGATTTGCACAGTGAAACAAGTGGAGCCACTTGACATCTAGGCCAGGCCTTGACACATATATTTGGGGCATTTAAGATTGAAAGAAACTGATATAAAAATTAATTTTGATGCATATATTATATCAGATGCAAACGAATAAAGTGACATAGAAGCAAGTTTTCATAGAAATTGAAATCGAAAGTGCTAATTTCACGTAGCTCTATTCTCTAAAACATTATTAACACCATAAGACTACTAATATACCAGTTACTCATCAGCTGCCTGTCTCTCACAGCTCAGCCTCTCTTTTGTTGAGGACTACTTGGTTGAAGAATATCAATATTTTGTTCCCCATTTTTCTCAACCTCTAAGTCATGAAACACCTCACTTAAGTCATCTTCTTCATCAGAGACATCACTCCCTCAGACAATTCTGGTCGGCTTCGAGCGGATGGATCGGATCGAGTCTCTGATGGTTGACGTGAGGCCTCGCTGTCTTCCCCACGAGTCATCCATCCAATCCAATCCAATCCACTCATTTCCAATCCAGAGTCAAAAGTCAGCGACTTTCGAGTGTTGGGCTCCGGTCTCTGCCGCCGGGCGCAGCCTCGACCCAAGTATCGAGCGTTTCTTAGCCATGGTTTGATGATAGCATCAATTGCGCTTACTTTTAATGTAGGGTGATTGACTCGAGCGGCAACTACAAATCGAAACACATTATCAGCACAGTTTTTGATAAATAAGGAAATAATTAATAAGGGAACAATTTTTTTGTAGTTTTACCCCCTCATGCACAAAGACTTGCGTTGGTAATTTTACGGACGCAAATAGGGCCCGAATTGCTCCGGCGATAATGATAAGAGATCATGGAAATGCAATGCAACAAAAACCAGACCCAAATGAACAAATGAATTTACTCTAGCACTAAAGAGAAGAAAACAGCAAACTTTTATTATTAGAAGAGTGAGCAGCGCAGCAAACGTAAGTGTTACAATGCAACTCGAATGGCCTTCGTTGTGATTAATTTGTCTGTTTTTTAAAATGTAAAATGGTCGTCCGGTTCCATACGGCCGAACGACCAACAGATTGAGCTGAAATTTTAAACAGACATCCGTGACCAGGTAACTGATGACTGCTAACAAAATGAGCAAAACCCGTTGCGATTTAAACCTACAAGAAATGATAAATTGAAAAATAGGCTCAAATGTGTTGAATTTTTTCAACGAAAAACGGTTTTGTTCTTAAAGAAGATATTTTTATCGAATCATTTTTATCAGGCTGTGGATTACATGCACTGACCAAGGTGTATCGAATCTTGCACGCTCAAGGTGCCCCTAAATTTCGCTGGGACATTGACTAAACATTGCAATCTAAACTCGTATTTTGTACTGACTATGTATTCCATAGAATTGTATGCATTTCAAAACATATTTTATAATTTTTGGATGAGCGTAGCGAAGATTCCATTTCACTACACTGGAGAAAAAAAATCGTTTTTTTTGTTTTTTTGTTTTTTGTTTTTTCTTTTTTGAGTTTTTGTGTGTTTGTTAACATGATTCCGGCTAAACCGATACTCCAATTGCAATGAAATTTTCTGGAGGCCTTTGAAATCTCTGAACTTAGAACTGCCACGTTTTTGAGCGTAATCAAAAAATTATTTCTGATGAAAATCGCAATTTTACGATTTTTTTTACGATTTTTAAAACTTTCTTCGACTTATAACACCTACATAGTTTATCCGATTGTAATGATTTTTTCACTGAACTTTTATTTTATGAATTTATATATTCGAGTGAAATTTTAGCGTAATCAACAAATTATTTCTCATGAAAATTGCAATTTTATAATATTTCGAATTTTTTTAACTTTCTTCGACTTAAAACACCTACATGCTTTATCAGACTGTAATGATTTTTTTACAGAACCTTAATTTCATGAATTAATATTTTCGTGTGAAATTTGATATCAATCAAAAAATAATTTTTATAAAAATCGCAATTTTACGTTTAAAAAAAAAAACATTTCTTCGACTTATAACGCCGACATGCGTTATCTGATTGTAACGATTTTTAAACTGAACCCTAATTTTAACAATTAATATATTAGTGTGAAATTTGAGCGCAATCAAAAAATTATTTCTCATGAAAATCGCAATTTTACGCTTTTTTCCTTTTTTTAAAAAAATACGCTCATCCAACAACGCGCATGAAAAAGCGTTTGCGAAGCTTCCTAGTTTAAATACAATCCAGAAATTAGCTAATCTTTCCCGACCGCGGGTTTGAACCTACGTCTTCCACATTTCGGCTATAAGGCGCCTTAGCCAAAAGACTAAACACGCCAAAGTTGTTTTAGCGAGTAGGCCTAAGCGAGTCATGTGTTTAGTACCCGGGAACATTTGCATTTAAGTTTGATAAACTAGGGAAACGCCAAAGTCGTTGTTAAAAGAGTGAGTTAGCCAAGTGTTTGACTTCTAAAACCGGACCGTCTGGGGCACCTTTCAGGGAACTTACTCTGCTTGCCAAAATAATGAATTATTTAAATTGAACATTCAAAATGCGAATCGTATTCAAAACAATAAAGCGTGAAACATTAACAAATTTCCAAGATAAAACAAAATCACCTAATTTTTGATCGAGCGTAGCGAGCGTCTCCACTTGACTCTTATGGCTCGAATGTCTGTTTTTTTTTCTTTTTTTTCTGTTACTGCTTCGGTACAGGTCGCAACGTTTCTCTGATCGACCTGAAATTTTGCACACATGTACATACCACCTAGGCGGGTTGCTGTATGTAATTTGAACAAAATCCGATCGTTGGTTATAAAAAATAAAAAATAAAAATAAAAAAATAAAAAAATAAAAACGTTCCGATCGTTATGAAATTTTGCAGGGTCAATAAGTACACCATTCTCTCCTATTTTTTAAATTTTCAGCTAAATCGGTCAAGACCTTAAGTAGTGTAGATAGAAATAACAAAAGTAACGTTACCATGGCAACGAAAAGTCTCACTATGCACTGCCAACTAGAAGTAATCAAAATACTATCGAGGAAGCAGTGTATTATTTGTTATCAAAGAGTTTAAATAGTTTTCCCAAAAAAATGATGTCAAGGTCCTCTAGATGGCGGTGGATTTTATCCATTCTCTCCTATTTTACAAATTTTCAGCTAAATCGGTCAAGACCTTAAAGACTTATTGGTATGTAACATTATGGGAATGTCGTACTCGGGTCGTGTTGCACGTACCGTTGCTCGCTCAACAACGCGACGGGACTTTAGCGTTTTCCTAGTTATTTCCCATTTAACACCCCTCAAAAATAATTTGTGGGTGTAAAAATATAAAAAAGTTAGAACTGACGGGTATCGAACCCCATCCATCCGTGCGGTAGGCTAAATGGTTACCACTAGGCCATGCAGGCCACGTCAATCTCGTCCCGCTAACTGCTACGAAACAAATGTAATTGATATTATTAAAAATCACATTTTTATTTATTGTAGGCTTAAATCGCAATGGATCAAGCTGATTTTGTTAACAGTTCTTAGTAAACTCGTACCGGACGCTGTTTAAAATTTCAGCGCAATCTGTTCAGCGGTTCGGCTGATTTTCGACGTACAGACAGACAGAATCACAAAATGAGAGCCGTTTGAGTCGAATGGAGACACTCAGTCGCTCCGCTCCCTCATTTAATAATTATATAGGTGTAAATAATAGGGTTTGCGTCAACACAGTAAGGCCTAATGGGCTACTCTTGCCTCATACACTGGGGAGGAAATACCCATGCTAGCTAGATTCAGCCTTTGGTATAGAAGAAGAAAGGGAATGTTCAAATGTACTCAACACATGGCTTGTTTTAACTAGGGAAACGCCAAAGTCGTTGTCAAACGAGTGAGTGAGCCAAGTGTTGAGTACCCGGGAACATCCCCTTTCCTCCCCTATACCTAAGGCTGGATCGAGCCCAGTATGGGGAATGATACCGAGTACTCAACACATGGCTCACTCACTCGTTTAACAACGACTTCGGCGTTTCCCTAGTTATTTTAATTGAACATTTAAAATACGAATCGTGTTCAAAACGTATTAGCGTAAAACGTTAACAAATTTCCAAGATGAAACAAAATCACTTAATTTTTATTTCCCATTTAACACCCCTCAAAAATAATATGTGGATGTAAAAATATAAAAAAGTTCGAATTAACGGGTATCGAACCCCAACCCTCCGTGCGATAGACTAAATGCTTACCACTGTGCCATGTCAGCCACGTAGATCTCGTCCCGCTAGCTACTACTAAACAAATGCTATCGATAATTTAAAAAATCACATTTTTATTTATTGTAGGCTTAAATCGCAATGGATCTTGCTGATTTTGTTAACAGTTCTCAGTAAAGTCGTACCGGATGTCTGTTTAAAATTTCAGCGAAATTTGTTCAGCAGTTTGGCTGATTTTCGACGTACAGACAGACAGACAGACAGAATCACAGAATGAGAGCCTTTTGAGTTGAATGGAGACACTCGGTCGCTCCGCTCCCTCGTTTAACTAGGGAAACGCCAAAGTCGTTATTAAACGAGTGAGTGAGCCATGTGACATAGTACCCGGTATCATTCCCCATACTGGGCTAGATCCAGCCTTAGGTAACCTATGGGAGGAAAGGGGATGTTCCCGGGTACTCAACACTTGGCTCACTCACTCGTTTTACATCGACTTTGGCATTTCCCTAGTTAAAATTGAACATTCAAAATGCGAATCGTGTTCAAAACGTATTAGCGTGAAACATTAATAAATTTCCTAGATAAAACAAAATCACATAATTTTTTTTCCCATTTAACACCCCTCAAAAAATAATATGTGGGTGGTAAAATATAAAAAAAGTTTGAACTAACGGGTATCGAACCCCAACCCTCCGCGCGGTAGGCTAAATTCTTACCACTATGCCATTCAAGCTAACGTAGATCACGTCCAGCTAGCTGCTACTAAACAAATGCTATCGATATTATAAAAATCACATTTTTATTTATTATAGGATTAAATCGCAATGGATCTACCTGATTTTGTTAACAGTTCTCAGTAAACTTGTACCGGATGTCTGTTTAAAATTTCAGCCCAATCTGTTCAGCGGTTCGGCTGATTTTCGACGTACAGACAGACAGAATCACAGAATGAGGGCCGTTTGAGTTGAATGGAGACACTCAGTCGCTCCGCTCCCTCGTTTAACTAGGGAAACGCCAAAGTCGTTGTTAAACGAGTGAGTTAGCCAAGTGTTTTGACTTCTAAAACCGGACCGTCTGGTCACCTGACAGGAACTCACTCTGCTTGCCACAATAATTATTTAAATTGAACATTCAAAATGCGAATCGTATTCAAAACGTATTAGCGTGAAACATTAAAACAAAATCACCTAATTTTTATTTCCCATTGAACACCCCTCAAAAATAATATGTGGGTATAAAAATATAAAAAAAGATTGAACTGACGGGTATCGAACCCCATGCATCCGTGCGGTAGGCTAAATGGTTACCACTAGGCCATGCAGGCCACGTCAACTTCGTCCTGCTGACTGCTACGAAACAAATGCCATTGATATTATTAAAAATCACATTTTTATTTATTGTAGGCTTAAATCGCAATGGATCAAGCTGATTTTGTTAACAGTTCTCAGTAAACTTGTACCGGATGTCTGTTTAAAATTTCAGCGCAATCTGTTTAGCGGTTCGGCTGATTTTCGACGTACAGACAGACAGACAGAATCACAGAATGAGAGCCGTTTGAGTTGAATGGAGACACTCGGTCGCTCCGCTTCCTCGTTTAATTAATGTACTTATTTATTCTGCACATGAAGAAACAATAATAAAGAAGCTTGGTAGCGTAACTAGGGAAACGCCTAAGTCGTTGTTAAACGAGTGAGTGAGCACCATGTGTATAGTACCCGGTATCATTCCCCATACTGGGCTAGATCCAGCCTTGGGTATATGGGAGGAAATGGGATGTTCCCGGGTACTCAACACTTGGCTCATTCACTCATATAACAACGACTTTGGCGTTTCCCTAGTTATTTAAATTGAACATTCAAAATGCGAATCGTGTTCGAAACGTACTAGCGTGAATCATTAACAAATTTCCAAGATATAAACAAAATCACCTGATTTTCATTTCCCATTGAACACCCCTCAAAAATAATATGTGGGTGTAAAAATATAAAAAAGTTCATACTAACGGGGATCGAACCCCAACCCTCCGTGCGGTAGGCTAAATGCTTACTAGTAAGCCATGCCATGCCACGCAGATTTTGTCCCGCTAGCTGCTACTAAACAAATGCTATCGATATTTTTAAAAATCACATTTTTATTTATTGTAGGCTTAAATCGCAATGGATCTATCTGATTTTGTTAACAGTTCTCAATAAACTCGTACCGGATGTCTGTTTAAAATTTCAGCCCAATCTGTTCAGCGGTTCGGCTGATTTTCGACGTACAGACAGACAGACAGAATCACAGAATGAGGGCCGTTTGAGTTGAATGGAGACACTCGGTCGCTCCGCTCCCTCGTTTAATAATTTCAAATTGTAAACGTAAAAAGACAAAAGAAGACGCTTTACTGAAACAATGCATTTTACACGGCATCCTCGATGGCTAATTTGCTTGATGCTAATGACCATTGCCTCCTAGATGCTACTCGGTTGCTACGAGGAGCATCTAGGTGGCAGTGCTAATGACAATCTATTTTGTGTTGATCTCCGTCCACCACTTGCTTTATGTAACTAGGAAAACGCCATAGTCGTTGTAAGACGAGTGAGTTAGCCATGTGCCCGAAATTTCGAGTCGAGATTTATAACTCGAAATCGATTCTTCAATTTTCGGTAATGTAGATAAGTGATCGATCGAGCCGCCGTCGAGTCTCAGCTCAACTGTGGTCGTTATCGAGAAGTCGAAATTACTCGCAAGTGATATATTTTCAATAAATCGACTTTCCGCAGAACTTGCAAAATCCTAAAGTGGCGTATTTTTCTCGATTTTTTTTATTTTCTGGACAGTCATGAGATAGCAAGAAATAGTTGTTTATTATTGAAGCTGGTAGATTTTCGTCAGGTGAAAAAGATTAAAATGACATTGACGCATAAATTTGTCGATCTACTAATGAATTTTCATCGGAAAGTGACGGTCCAAATGTATCCCGTAAGTCTAGGCTAGGCCGACCTAACTAAGACGTGTATTTTTTACAGTTGAAGATCATAAGTGTCAAGTATGTAAGACTGGGGCCGTCGCTATGGCTCCGCCCCCTCTCTCTGCAGTCCAGCTGACGCCTGGTCGACTGGTGCAACTGCAATGCATCATGGTATGGTGATGGCTGCCTGGGAAGCTAGATGGCTCATGTAAAGGCTCTGGCATAAGTATAATAAAGTCAACAGAAATAATAATACAAATGGTGAGTCTTTATTTGAATAGTTACCTATAAAACAATAAGAAGTGGCTGAGAATATCACATGGTGTCCAGAAGTAAGTTTAACTGGCTTGGACTGGATTTATAAGGCCTAGGATAGGGCGTGGCGTAGCCAAACACGCACACCACAGATACGTTTTAGTAAGCCTGCAATGATGGATACTTTCCGTAGGCCTAATGAACTCAAGATTAAAGATCAGTCAACAATTGACTGGAAAAAGTGGAGGAAAACTGTTGAAACGTATATGGCCGCTACTGGTTATAATGGCAAGCAGCCATTGGAAAATAGCCATCCTACTCAACATGATTGGGGAAGATGCTATGGAAATCCATGAAAATTTTATCTTCCGGGAAGGGGAGGACGCATTGTCCTATGACGTCATAATACAGAAATTGGAAGACTTCTGCCTTCCACAACGGAATCTAGTAGTGGAGATGTACGAATTTTTTTAGGTTAAGCAATGTGAATGTGAACCTTTTGACACATTCTTAACTAGGCTTAAGACAGCAGCATGCACTTGTGAATTTGGAGAGCAATTGGAGTGGTTAATCCGGGATATGATTGTGCATTGCATATTGGACAGAGGGGTTCAGGGGAAACTTCTCAGGACAGACCCAAATATCACGCTAGCCAAGACCATTGAGATCTGTTGAACGTCGGAAGTAACAAGATGTCAGTTAAATTTGATCCACGAGTCCTCGCATGAAGTTAACGCTTTGACTATAAAGCCAAAAATAAGCAATACAGTGTCAAGCAGTTTCAAAACAAGTTGGGCCTACCAGGACCTAGGCCTAGCGAAACAGTAGGCCTAACTAGGCCAACTAACAGCAAGAATCAAACCAACAATGAAGGGTGCAGATACTGTGGTACGAGTCATCAACCAGGTCGGTGTCCAGCATATTGAAAGAAGTGTTTCAATTGCAACGGATCAAACCATTTCAAGAACGTGTGTCGCCGTAAGCAGACGAAGCCGGTTCGCGAAATCCATGGTGCTCAACAAGATGAAGCCAAGGCGGACATGGTGGTGAAGGAGCAGGGGTATGAAGAGTATTTCATCTCAGAGATTGGAACACCAGGTGCTGCTGGTGCATGGTATGCAATTCTGAAAAAAGGAGGTCTCAAGGTAAAATTCAAAGAAGATACGGGAGCCGAGGTCAACATTTTACCGAGTACTATTTTTATGACAAGTTATCATTTCCAAAGACACTGGCTAAGTCAAACACTGTTTTTGTTTCAAATGGTAACCATAGAGTGAATGTAAGAGGCAAAACTAGCCTCCAGTGTGCCTATAAAACATGTGATAAGCCAATTGATTTTGAAGTTTCAGATATAAGTTCCCAGCCACTACTAGGGCTATCTGGCTGTAAAATATTTAATATTGTTCAACTTGTTGATAATGTAACTGTGGGCCTAAATAATGCTGAACTTGTAAGCATGTGGCAGGATGTGTTTACAGGGTTGGGAAAGATTCCAGGTACCCACCACATTGAGTTGATTGATAATGTTAATCCTGTAGTGCATGCTCAAAGAAAAGTGCCTTTTGGGCTACAACCTAAGTTAAAGGAAACCTTTGACAAACTTGAAAAAGAGACAGTAGTGTCTTAAGTAGACAACCCTACCAGTTAAGTTAGTAGTTTAGTTATTGCAGATAAGAAAAATGGAGATATCCATCTATGTTAAGATCCTAAAGATTTAAACTTAGCAATCAAGCGCGAGCACCATACTATTCCAACAGTGGAAGACGTAGCATCTCGCATGAAAGGTAAAAGTGTATTTTCTAGCATTGACTTGAAAGACGGGTTCTGGCAACTGGTCTTAGATGATTCCAGTGCAGATCTGTGCTGTTTCAAAACTCATTTTGGGCGGTACAGATTTAACAGGCTCCAGTTCGTGGTAAAATCTGCATCAGAAGTTTTCCAAAAGAAAATGTAAGCTATCTTTGGGAACATAAAAGGAGTGGAAGTAGTCTTTGATGATCTCATCAAAGCAGGAGAGAATGAGGAAGAAAATGGTAAGATTCTTTATCTAGTACTTGAGAGGGCTAGAGAATACCAAGTAAAGTTCAACCCAGATAAGTTTCAGCTGCGTGTCAAATCTGTTAACTATTTAGGTCACATCATGAGTAGCAAAGGGTTAGAAGCTGATCCAGCTAGGATTAGAGCCATAGTTGAAATGGATATCCCTTCTTCAAAGGAAGAGCTTCGCAGGTTCCTTGGCATGGTAACTTATGTTAGGTCATTTATTCCAAAGTTGTCCGAGATAACGGCACCACTCAGAGATCTTCTAAAAGATAAGACAATGTGGGTGTGGGGTGATTCACAGGCAAAAGCTTTTGCACTATTGAAACAAAATTTGTGCAACACACCTGTTTTAAGGTTTTTTGATGTAAGCAAACCAGTGGTTATCCAGACTGATGCTTCAATGCATGGTATTGGATCATGTTTGTTACAGGAAGGCAACCCAATTGCCTATGCTTCACGCTCACTGACAGTTGCTGAAGGGAATTATGCTTAAATCGAAAAAGAAATGTTGGCAATAGCCTATTCCCTAGAAAAGTTCCATCAGTATTGCTATAGACGTAAAGTAGAAATTCAATCAGACCATAAACCTTTAGAAGTCATAGTAAAAAAAGAAATTGGGAAAGTCCCAAGTCGCTTGCAACGCATGCTTCTCAAGTGCCTCCGTTATGATCATACCGTAACATTTGTCCCGGGTAAATTCATGTTTATTGCAGATACCCTTTCTAGAGCCTTTCTTAAGGATAAAGTAACTGATGACCCTGAACTAGAGGCCGTAGTACATGTAGTGTCCAAACATTTGGCGGTTAGCCCAGAAAAATGGTGAAAATTCCAAGAGGCTACCAAACAGGACCAGGTGTTACAGCAAGAATTATGGTATCATAAGAATGGTTGGCGAACGCATGTTCAAGACGTATCTATAGACAGTAGGTTGTACTGGAAGTTCCGCTCTGAAATTTTAGATTCAGATGATCTAATTTTTATGGGAGAAAAGTTAATAGTGCCTCTTTCCATGAGACGTAAAATGTTGGAATCGATCCACGAAGGTCACTTAGGTATAGTTAAATGTAAAAACAGAGCTAGATCATTGCTTTACTGGCCTGGCATGGCTCAACAAATTAAAGACATGGTCTCTCGCTGTGAAATTTGTGAAAAGTTTCACAATGCTAATGTAAAAGAGCCTATGATTCAACGCCAAATTCCTGACAGGGCTTTTCAAATTGTCCCAACAGATTATCTTGAATTCCATGGAGCTAACTACTTAGTTGCTGTTGATTCATATTCTAAATGGATTGAGCTAGTTAAAACTCACGGCAAGATTGCTGAGGAAACTATTCTAGTTCTAAAATCTATAATGGCTCGGAATGGAATTCCAGAAACCCTCATTTGTGACAACATGCCTTTCAATTCTTATGAATTCAATCAGTTCGCCAAAGCATGGGACTTTACTGTTTAGACCTCAAGTCCCACTTACGCAAAGTCTAATGGCTTGGCCGAACGAGCAGTTCAGACTGCTAAGTGTATATTAAAGAAATCCTTGGAGGTGGGGGAAGATATGTATACAGCATTGTGACAGTATAGAAATACACCCATTCAGGGTATAGATAAATCACCGTCTCAATTGATAATGAGTCGTCGACTACGTACAAAAATTCCTGTTACTCATTAGTGTCTCAAGCCTTTGATTGTCAGAAAGGTTAAAGAGGCTCTATCAAAGAATCAGGTTTTTCAAAAATACTATTATGATCGTGGTGCAAAACCTTTGCCAGAACTCTCTACTGGTGACAGTGTATTAATATGCAGACAAGGACAGTGGGAAAAAGCACAAGTTCAAACAAAGCTTGAAGCACCGAGATCTTACATGGTCACTAGTAATAATCATACTTTCGACGTAATAGAAGTGACCTAAGAAAGACAAACAACCCACCACCTCCTATCAATAATCCCTACTGTGAGGAAGTTGGCGATCAAGTGCCAAGTGAAGTTAGTGATACACCAGCTTCGCTACCTCGGGCACAAGTTGCCATTGTACCCTCACCCCACCCTACACGAACGGTGAGGGCCCCCTCTAAATTTAAGGATTTTGTAATGTAGATTAGAACTTAGTGTTATTATTAAATTGTAATGTATGTATGTAAACACTAAGCTGAAGGGGTCAAGTATGTAAGACTGGGGGGTTCGCTATGGCTCCGCCCCCTCTCTCTGCAGTCCAGCTGACGCCTGGTAGACTGGTGCAACTGCAATGCTTCATGGTATGGTGATGGCTGCCTGGGAAGCTAGATGGCTCATGTAAAGGCTCTGGCATAATTATAATAAGGTCAACAGAAATAATGATACAAATGGTGAGTCTTTATTTGAATAGTTACCTATAAAACAATAAGAAGTGGCTGAGACTATCACAATAAGAAACCATTATTAATGTTGATTTTGAGGTATTGTCTTCAGGTTTGGTTATGAACGTGGCATTGCCGCTTAATTTGATCGAACTTGTTATGATTTTTCATCGGAAAGTGATGTTTATTTTTGGTGTTGGTTGCCTAGGGCCTAGGCCTCTACCCCTTAAATGTTTTCCTCACATGATTAAAAATATATCAGAATAATCCCTGGACATTTTAAGACAAGAATGCTCTATATTTGATACTTGTAATATTATTATTGTGCTAGATATAAGCCAGGGACCCTAGGCTAGGCTTAGAGCCTAGCCTACTTCTGGGGATGTCTTTTTTACAAAATGCTTGGTTTTTGAGCTTGCACACGGAAAATGTATAGTAGGTATGTATATAGGTGTATGGTAGGTAGGGCATAGGCCTAATGATGGTGAATTTCTAAACATTTTTAATAGCTTTATTTTTTGATTGCTCAAATTTGATATTTGCTTGATCTCGCTCAATCTCAAATCTAGCTCGAAATTCAAACGAGAATTCTCTTTTCTGCTTGATCTCGCTCGAATTGTAAAATCTAGGTCCTCACTGAAGACTCTGAATTGGACTCGAATCGAAATAAAAAATGACGAATTGCACATCCCTACTTTTTAGCTTTAAGTGGGAAAACGACAGTGCCTGCTCTAGAACATGATGGGTTCCGTCCGTCCGTGTAAAAAGTCTTGTGGCTGTTTGGTGGGTGGGTATGCTTAAGCAGGAAGCTCTTTCGCTGAAGGCGTTATAAAATTTAATACTAGGGATGTGATGGTACCCTAAAAACGGGTACCGTATTGTCCCGAATAAAGTGCAATGTTTTTATCCGAAAAAAAAAATCCTCCACATTTGCACTGTATTTGCCGCCTAGGCATTTCCAATTAGTTTGGAACACGTTTGAATATTACTCGCAACGAGTTCCAGCAATGGCTAACGAAGCGCGAGCGCCCTATGAGTTCCAGCGATGGCCGATAGAGCGCGCCACGAGTGCGTTTGTAGTCCTGGTTTCTAGCTCTGTTATTAGCCAGCGGAAGGGTTCTCACCACCGCTAGAAGAAACAACTCTGTTATTAGCTAGGGTCGTCTCGTTTCCATCCAATAGCGACGCTCGGTGAGTTTGACCTTCGATAGTCAGTGAAATGAAGCAAATGCAAAGATGGAAGATGGAAAATGTCAAGCTACGCGAACCACGATTTTAAAATACGTAAAAAGTGCTTAAATGGAATATTCTCCGGCATTCTTTCTTCACGATCGTTTATTAGAAATATAAGTGATATGTCACATGAGCGTGCGCTGTAGACTAATCAAATAGTGTGCTGGTAGACCAAGAGAAGTAAGAACTGCGTAGACCAGTAGTCGTAGAAACTAGATAAATTAATCAAGATGGCTAGGCCCGCTGAGCAGAGCGTTCCTGTGTCAATCATGTATGTAACGTATTATAATTGTAATAATAATGGACTATTCACAACAGAATCGATGTTTATTTTTTACGCTGTGTATTCACGCTCCCTGGTTCCCGCATCAAAGTCTACACTACTCGCACTATATTCGCTGCTGCACTATGGGTATATTCGGAACGATACGGTAAATGGAATGGATGTTATTCATTATACCTAGTCACATGTCAGTTAAAATAGAAATATGGGCTGGACTGGGTAGGGTGGGAAGACACGCATAAATTTTATGTCACAATGATAATGTTATAACTTACGGTAAATCATGTTGAGGACATGAGGGAAGTCCTTGATGGACCTCTTATCCTGCGTCCCAATCCAGTTAATTTTCATCGCCAATGGTTTTGAGAAAATCTTCTTCATAACATTTCGGACCATTTCTTTTTCATTGTTACCTCCAAAAAGACTGAGGAATGCGACCTGGAATGATATTTAAGAAAAATAAGAAATTATTTAAATATGTATTAAACTTTGTTTTTGCTAACACAAAACAACACATTTAATAAAAAAAAAGGCACTTAAAATTTCCTTACCCTCTTGTTTAGCTCCATTTTATTTCTCAATAGTTGGTTTAGCCCCGAGAGGGCCTGCATGTCTATACAGGGTAATCCACGAATCGATTCGGTCATTGAGGATGTTGCAATAGTAGTTGTTTCAGGTGCCTCACACCGATTCTTGACTACCGACTGCAAAAGCATCGTGTTGTGAAGTACCTGCGACTTCATCTCAGCCAGGAAACCAAGAAGTTTTTCATTTACCGCTGTAACAAACATACCTTATGGTCATCACTCCATCAAGCAATCAATATAATAACTGTACAAGCATTACTTCATGTGGGCCAATTCATTTTCCTACTCTTACCAGTGGTAGCCACACAATTACCACAATGCTGCTGAGGTTGTGGGGTAGGTATTGGGGTCTGGGGTCTGCATATTGGAACCAGTTGATTTTGGTGATGCTGTTGAGGAAATGGACAGGATGATTGTATGGTTCTTTGAAGAAGGGTAGAAGGGGGCGGCAGAGAAAGACTCAGAATTGGGCTACGGAATGATTTAGTAGGGGTAACTTTGTATGAAGATCTTTTTGATGGTGACTCTGGGCTGGATCGGGGGCTGCGACCTTTCTCAACGCGTTGGCTTTTTCTTAGCCGGTTGTCTGAAGATTGCTTTTCGCACTCGCCGTCATTCGTAATGTAGGCCAGGTTATTACGTTGTAGACGGCTAAGAGCTTCCATGGCCGAATCACAACTCCCTGGACACAAAAATGTAGCATCATAAAAATAGCAGCACTTCAACAGTTTTGTCAGTCAAATGACCCTGCATTGTAATGATAATCCTACCTTGTTTACATAACATTACAAAGAGAGTGAGTCAATTAATGGAAATTTATTAACTTTGTCTTAGGATCAGTAGGCCTACGTTAAAAACATAAATATAAAATAAATGGGAATAACATTTTTTAAATGTGCTTCTTCGACTAATAGGGTGCCTTGACCACTGGACCTTCAAGCAGGTAACATTTATACTAATTTATTTAACGTCTATCCTATTCAGTTAAAAAAAACATATTTTAATAAGGAGGAGAACTTCTGAATTGTTAGGGCATTACTGTAGATATACATATAAATGGATAAACCACACTGTAAAAATAATATGTTGCAAAAAGTGATGTTCCAGTGGTCAAAGTGCCTACTTGGAATGTGGTAGACCTGGGTTCAATCCCGGTCAGGTTGGATTTTGTAATTTCTGGATTGTATTTTTTTTAGAGCGGTTATTTAAATCGATAATTAAGTAACCACATAAAAATGGTTAGCCCTACTAGTAATCAAAAGTAATTAGTGGTAGGGCCTACTGGTTTGGCACATACTTGATTCATACTTTACAGTAACCGGAAATGACTTCCAATCAGCAGAGGGCACCCACATTTCTCGAACTGCCCTAGGTCTCACTGTGTCACTTAAATTTGGCCAGTAACAACAACGATTTTTGTTTGTAAGCCAGTTGAAGGGCACTGTAGATAGTAGCTTTCCCTTATCTTTAAGCCACTGCACGACATAGTATGACCTGAAATTAAACAACACAAAAATATAAATAACACAATTACATAACATGTGTACAAATCTAAGTTATACAAGACATAGATCGACTTTCAACTGAATTTGGTTCAAAGATGGCATGAGAAAATCTAAAAATCAAGTACTTGCAAGGCTCTTAAAGGCCTAACAAAATAGTGCTCATCCGTAAACTTCGGAAGGCAATAAAGCTAATTGTATTTGTACTACATGAATTTTTTCTTCAAATTTGTTGGCATAAGTATGGTTTCTGAGTTGAGATCTAACAGCGGGTACAACTGTATTGTAATCCATAACGTTATAGTAGAGTCTATGCCTACTAACCAGTAGCCAAACCCTGCATAATTAGGCATCCATGTAGGCCTGTGAGGCTTCCAAGACGGAGTGGAAGAATTAGTTAGTGTGGGAAGCATGACATCATAATTTTAATTCTTTTTACAATTTAGGCTATTATCACTGCCAGTAAAAATAACATTTTGGGAGCCATATAATTAATACTGCAACTTGCAAACAAAGTAAAGTAGGCCTATACTAATTCAACTCTTTCCATCTGCATTTTGGAATTATTAAGACAGCATGCAAACTGTTCAGACACCCCTTAATTAAAGAAGTGTTTCTCCTTGGGTCTTGTCATGTTGCAAGTCATCCATTTTGTAATATAGCCTACAGATGTTTAGTAAAGTAAGGCGGAAGGCCCTAAATCCGTAAGTTGTATTTGGTATGAGATCCATGTGCAAGGGACAATGAACCGAGACAGGCTATTTCAATACAGATATATTGTCGCCTGAGCCCCCTCCAGGTGCCCGAGCGACGAAGAGTGTGGGGAGGGGTGGGGGACTTAGGGTTGCATGAACGTGGTTGAAGAAGGCTGGTGAAGGCAGTCTGTGCTTGGACACGAAAGGTTGTTTATCTCGCGGGCAAATTTGTTTGCAGTTGTTAAGTGACGTTGGAGAGTTTGCGCGAGTCGGGAGTGCCGCCATCTACATCTATAATTATTGCAAATAGTATCTTGTTTTAAGTGACCACGGATAACAGTACCCGCGAGTTAACTAACAGTTTATATTTAAGTTACAACAGAGAACAGTATACCCGTGTGTATTAATATTAGTGCCTCATTTTAAGACGGAGAACTCTGCCCGTAAATTGTTTTTATAGTAATTGTTATTGGATAACGCCCGTTACGTTTATTTCTTAGTTTTTAGTCTTGTCACCTCCCCTAGACGGCGACAAGTGGGGGCTCGTCCTATGAGTAATTATTCTCATTATTCTTATTTTTACTAACAATTAACTCTTTCATCACGATGGATAGAGACAACCAATTATTACACATGTTGGCAAGTGTAGCGTGTGGAACTGAGCAACCCTTACCCCGCCAACAGCCAGTGTTTACGGACCTCGAGGCAGCCTGGTGGGCTAGGAATGCGGCCACGCTCTCACCCCAGCGCTTGAGATGGGTGAATTCGGCGGCGCCAGAAGCGAGGAGGGAGGGCAACCTAGACGCAAGCGGCTATGTGCGGTCGGAGCGCAACCAGTCCCCCACCAACTATACCACGTCGCACGGCAACATGATTCCTGCCGACTACACTTCCGCCGCACAGCAACATGCTCCACTCAGGTCATTCATTTGTGGGTGATTCGCCAGCGCACCAGTATCTTCCTCAGTACCAAATACAACCGGAGGTAAGGCAGAACGAGCTGGTGCCCCTTTGCTGCACAAACAAATCCATTTCTGGGGGCACCAACCGTCTCACAAACAAATCCACAGCATGGCCAGTGGACGGTGACGCTAGAATTACCAACCTTCTGTGGGTACACTGATCCTCAGTCCCCAGCTGATTTTGTGTCTGCTCTGCAGCGCTATGGTCGTGCCCAAGGCATCCCAATCAATCAGCTAATGACAAGAGTCCTACCATCAACACTGATTGGCGATGCCTTTCAATGGTGGGAGTTCGGAGGATTTTCCGACTGGGAAAAATTTGTTTGTGCCTTCCATGCCGAATATAGTGCTGCAGACTATATGGACCGTCTGCAGGCTGAGCTGGATGCACATACACAGCATCGCCAGGAGCCACTGAGATGCTTCATCCGGATCATTGCTGCATTTTATGACAGACTGGGGGGAGAAGTACCGGAGTCGGAAAAAGTCCGTCGGGTGTTGCGACAGATGCATCCAGAATTCAGGATGTTACTGCAGGGGCGTTCGTTCCACTCTCTCCAGGCATTAGCAGCAGTGGCGCCCGAACTACAAGCAGGCGATCACATACTTACCGCCCTCCCCCTCCACGCACTGGGGCAGTGGCAGCCGATTTAGCATTTACCAACATTCTACCATTGTCGGGAGGCCGGTCATTATGGCGACTCCACCCCGCAGCCATGCAACCTTCCTATGTATGGGAAGCCCATCAGGCAAAGGTAGGGTGGTCGACCGCACCTAGTTCCTTCTCGGCCCCAGCACCAGTAGGGGAGACGGTGATCAGGGACGAGTAGCTGTCTCATCCAGTCTTACTCGACGGCAAAAAATAGAGAAGGCAATCCACAACCCAAATTGCTGGACTTGCAATGCTCCCGGCCATATCTCCACGAGGTGCCCACAAACGAGTGCTCGTATGTCGGGAAACGGGGGGGCGTAGCTTCTAGGGTACAAGCACCGTCAAAAAGCTACGCACCTGTACAGGAAACGGTGCAAGTGGAATCAGTAGATTGTGATAATAGACCGATGATACGGGTTTCTATTGGCGAGTCAAATTTTTGGCCTTGATTGACACAGGCTCCAACATAAGTCTTATTGGTCATAAGGTGCAGCAAGAAGCCATGGAAACAAGTGCTATTATGCACCCTATACACACAGTTCTACGACTTGCAGTGGGCTGGATTCCTACAACCTCATTACTGTCATTTCAATTTGCTTTTGAAGGCGGTTTGGTGACTCAAACATTCACCTGTCTTCCCGACCTGTTGTATGATATGGTGTTAGGGAGAGATTTTCTTGCCATCACCCTTATGGTTCTCGACACAACTTATGGACTATGGTGCATCGACTGTAGAGTAGGAAGATTTTTTAACCAGCAGTAGCACCCAAAAATCAGCACCAGCAGTTTCCCATAGGGGTACTTCGGATCACACAGCAAAAAATGTGTCAGGACCTGAAAACTGCTCGCTGGATGTACCGATGGTACTTCATAATATTTGGGGTGTGCCCTCGCATATCCAAGCTAGGACACATCAGCTATTGTCCGAGTTTCAAGATATGTTCACTGGGCTACCGAGTCTTACAAAATTGGCTGAACATACTTTAGATACTGGCTCACCCGCACCACTATGCTGTCACATCCATCGCATCAACGATGCTAAGCGTGCTTTTTTAGATGAACAGATTGATACACTCTTAGTTTAGGGGCTTATTAGGCCGTCAATGAGCCAATGGGCAAGTGCACCAGTCAAGCAAGTGCCTAAGAAATCAGGAGGCTATCGTCTGGCAATAAACTACCGCGGGTTAAACAAAGTCACCACAGCTCCTATTTGGCCAATGGCACCTACGGATTGGTTTTTAGCACAAGTGCGAAAAGCTAAATGGTTTTCCTTTATTGATCTATCCCAAGGATTTTTTCAAATATCCGTTGCTGCTAAGGATATTCAGAAGACTGCTTTTCTCTGTCACAGGGGCAGTTTTGAGTTTACCCGTATGCCCTTCAGTGTTTTTGGAGGCCTTGCAACTGCACAGATGACCATGGACAAGGTTTTGTCCAAACTGCTGCACAAGTGCTGCTTAACGCTTTTGTACGACATCATTGTGTGACACGTCCAAAGAGTCGGGGTGGCCAACATCCATCATGCCCGGCGAGACTGGTGGAGATGGGGTGTGGGCGAGTGTTGCTTTACCTTGGTACCAGTGGGAGCCACTCCGTTCCTAAAGAAGGGTTACCTAGAGGAAGGTCTGGATAGATGAAACGGAGAAGTTCTTTGCACAGACTAAAGACCTCCGATAACGGGGACAGAATGGTTTATTTAAACAGTGACAAATAGATACAAATACCACAACACGTAAGCCTTCGGCACCAACAGTTGTCCATGAGTCCATGAGCAACGTCCAAGAGACCTTAAGCCCTAATATCTTACGGCGAGACTGTACCGTCATAACGTACAGTTTGAAGGTTGTGTAGTAAGACAATGAGGTTAAATGAATACATATAGTAACTGTTTAAAGTTAGAGAGTAACGTAAGGTAGTACAAATATAAGTAAGTTGTTACGAGTTAAGTAATACTTAGTAAAGTTCTTGAGGGGGCGTGGACCTCGCCACAAGGTAATTGGCCAAGCAGCACAAGGCCTAGAACGGTTATACTTAAGCCTAGTTAGAAACACCTTAATATTAAACACAAAATGGTGGCCACCTTACAGAAGAGAGAATAAACATGGTTAAAGTAGTATCCAGGGCTAGTCCTCTAGAAGCTAGCTCAAATCCATCAGGCAACAGGTAGGGGTCTTGAACCCGGATCCCTTCACTAAGCCAAATGGGCCTAGACCTGGAGCCACGGTTTTACCGTAATTAAATCAACACAACAATATTCACAATTATCACAATAATACCCTCGTACAAGAGTGAGGCTTTAGGTAGCCTCATATCAGATATTGAGGCTGCTTATGGCATACCTGAAGCGTAAGTGTAGGTCTATAACACCTCACACAAGTCAGCCTTTGGCTCGACTAAATAGTAAGAGTTCAAACGTTCATCCAGTGGTGAACTCTAGGGCTGACCGGGCCGTCAATCCACTGGGCATACCAGACTTGAAGTTATGTTACATCACTGAAATACAATACACGGTAAGCCTAAGGTCATAGCTTCACTGAGCCTAGGGCCTACTCAAATCACACCACTTCATAGGGCCTAGGGCCTACCCAAATCAGACAGTAAGGCAGCATATGGCATACCTGAAGCGTAAGTGTAGGTCTATAACACCTCTTACAAAGTCAGCATATGGCTCGACATAATAGTAAGAGTTCAAGCGTTCATCCAGTGGTGAACTCTAGGGCTGACCGGGCCGTCAATCCACTGGGCATACCAGACTTGAAGTTATGTTACATCACTGAAATACAATACACGGTAACCTAAGGTCATAGCTTCACTGAGCCTAGGGCCTACTCAAATCACACCACTTCATAGGGCCTAGGGCCTACCCAAATCAGACAGTAAGGCAGCATATGGCATACGTGAAGCATAAGTGTAGGTCTATAACACCTCACACAAAGTCAGCATATGGCTCGACTAAATAGTAAGAGTTCAAGCGTTCATCCAGTGGTGAACTCTAGGGCTGACCGGGCCGTCAATCCACTGGGCATACCAGACTTGAAGTTAAGTTACCTTACAAAAAAACACAATCCTCAACTTCTGGGCCTTACTTGTTAACACTAGGGAAAAAGTGTACCGACATTGGGGGCAGGACTAATCTCGCCCGAACCTGGAATCTTGTCCAAACCCACGAGGTCGACAGCTCCTAGGGCCTCGCGATGCAGGCTGAATTTCCAACATCTAGGACCCAAAAAGAGGTTCTCGGACGCGCTAGGCCTAGGGCCTACTCTCGCGCCATCATCTTGCTCGTCCAAGACACAGGGGTCGAGCCCTGCTCAGGAAGTTTAGCCCCACAGGAACATGTTCATGGCCTGCACGGGAACCATTTCTGCCCCGCCCAAAAAATCCTAAGTTTGGGCGAGAAAACACAAACTAGTGAAAACACAATCTCTACTACCCAAAGTAAGCCTAGCGACAATGCACGTCGTATCATACAGCCAGGTAAAAAAACAAAACGCTTATCACTTTAGGATTTACAGGTTCAGCTAGCTACTAGCCATGAAACGTCTAGACTTCAAAATGGAGGTCCCTCGACATTTCTCGTGGTCACAATTCCACGGAACACGGTAAACACAAACAACCACCTGCTCTGAAGTCTGTGATGGAAAGGGCCGTCCTGGCCGTCTTCAATCTCTGACCTCTGACAGAACTCTCGACAGCTGACAAACTCGCGTCATCCGGGAGAAAACGCCCGCGCACTCTATCGGGAGACGCGCACACTACGTGACGGAAGGCAGCCAAGTAGACTTGAAAACGCGGCGCGAACACCCACTTAGTCACACAGTAAAAGGAAGTCCTGACACGCCTCTGTCCAGGCGAGAAAGACAGAGTGACGACGGGAAGTCCCTAGGGGACAGCCTAGTGACTTTCCAGACTTCACAATTGTTTACTCAGATTCATTGGAAGAACATTTGGAACACTTACGACTGATATTCACTTGCCTACGCAGTGCTGGGTTTACTGCTAACCTCAAGAAGCTTCAACTGTTTAAGAGCACTCTCGCAGTTTTGGGCCACGTGATATCACAAGGTGCTTGCAGTCCTGACCCTTCTAAGGTTTCTGCTGCTTCCCCATTCTAAAACTGTAAAAGCAGTCCTGACCCTTCTAAGGTTTTGGGGTAGTAGGTACTACCGCTCCTTCATTCAAGGATTTTCTACAATTGCTCACCCTATAACAACACTATTGAGTAAAGTTTCAAGGTGGAAGTGGAAAGCTTACAAGATGCTGATGCCTAAGTAAGCACTAGCCATCAGGTATGCACGTAGACTAACCACTTGTTGAATGGCCTTAGAGCTGCATCAA
>JAMZAV010009198.1:0-42026 GCA_024449915.1 Sweltsa coloradensis | reverse complement strand
TTTGTTGATCTTCTTACTACTAACAAACGAGTGCAGTTAGTTTTTTTGGTAGTAATTTATATTTGTATGCAATGTCATATTTTATACTGTATTGTTAACTGTTTTGTAATGTTATTTGTAACATCGATCATTTCTTGTATGTATCACACAGTTACACCATGTGCATGTGAGTTGGCAGGATAAATAAAATAAATTGAATTGTTGAGCGATGAAGATATTAATAATTATTAATTATAATTGATATAGGTTCTTTATACAGAAAGTTCTGTTTAATTCAAACTGGTAATACAAAATAACCCACAAAAAGGTTTTTGTTGTAAATTTAGGTTTCAAAAATTCAAACTTGGATTATTAGACAGTCTTGGAAATTACTAATCAAATATTTATTCATTACACATTATCATATTATTATTTATACATTAACTTATTTCTGTCTATAATACCAACAGCGTCAACTAAAAATTACTGAAAATCAGTTCTGTGACAAAGTGGCAGACTCTAAAATACGAATGTATTTATCTATTTATAGTCGCCTTGTATAAACCAAGGTTAAACATATTATGTAGCTCGTCCTTTTATAAGTAAGACATCATTCCAGGTGTAAACAAAAATAACTTTGGGCAACTCGTCGTGATAGGGGATGGGACCCTGAAATTTCGTGAATGACTTTTTTCACTAATGATGCTTAATATGGCTGTTTTATTATTAAGTAGCGAAATAAGGCAATAATGACGTTTTTCTGCAAAATTAGACCTAAATTGGAAACTTTTCTTAATATTCTGTAAGTTTTAGCTCCAAAATATACAATTAATTTGATTTTGATTTGGGCATTGAAATCAACATTCCTGTTTTAACATACAGTTGGTACCATGACAGTTAAAAATATTACTATTGAACACGCCTAGCTAATTCCAATTAAGTGAACTGTATATGGTCTAAATATTCGTTTATGTGTAATACGTGCTCATTTCGCCGAAGGAAAGTGATTGCAGTGCTATTTTTATGATGAAAAGATGCCTTTACCTTGAGTTTATATACTGAAATTGAAGATTTTTTATATTGAAATGAGAACTTATTTTGCTATTTTTCAGGGTCCCTACTCTTAAAGTGATACTAGATATGAAACTTAGTGGAATGATCTGTGAAGATGATGAGATCTTACATTTAGCTCTCGTATTAGGTTCCTTAGCCCCGTGTACTTCTTTAGTAGGCGATATAGGTCGTTAGTCATCTGGGTGTTCTCGGATTCTATTTGAAGTATTGTCATATCTGAAACACACAAGTCAACGTTAATAATTACATTTAAGATAAACAGTGCTGTGATGTATTCACCTGCGTTGAATGACAGAGCCAACATTGAGAGTGAAAACAAAATATTTAGAGTACGAGACAAAAATAT
Source organism: Sweltsa coloradensis (assembly GCA_024449915.1). Taxonomy (NCBI): domain Eukaryota; kingdom Metazoa; phylum Arthropoda; class Insecta; order Plecoptera; family Chloroperlidae; genus Sweltsa; species Sweltsa coloradensis. The sequence continues at coordinate 40,627 of JAMZAV010009198.1, read as the reverse complement.
TACAATACAAAGCTGTAAGCCTGCTTTAAAAATCCACGATTTTTTTAAATACACGTATTCACTATTCAACCATAATAATACATTTGTAAGTGACTAAAACATAAAAATTGGGGAGAATATGAAGCAAATAAAATATAAAAGAGGCCACTAAAAAATTAAAAAAAGCGCAAAAAAATTTCAAATTTTTTTTTTAAATTAAAATAGTACTTTCATATATTTTATTTAAAAAATTTTATTTGTTCAGTAAGGCTTCTTTAAAAATGCCATTTTTCCCCCAAAAAAAAATTAAGACTTTTCATGGGTTTGACTAAAACTTCCAAATATGAGGAGAATGTAAAGAGAATATCAAAGAGGGTCCTAAAATTTTTTTTTTTAAATGAAAAGAAATTTAAAAGTAAAATTTATTTCATTTTTTTTAAATCGAAATGTGTTGGGGACAAAAAACTTCCAATCATAGTAAAATGGGGAGGGAAAAAATCAAAGAGGCCCTAAAAATTTTAAAAAAATGTCAAGATATTTTTAGTTTTTTTAAAAAAATTTTAAAATAGTATAACATTTTCTTTTTAATCGTTTAAATGTTTTCCCTGTAGGCTTTTTTAAAATGCCATTTTCCAAAACCCAAAATTAAGCCCTTTTTTGGGACTAAATTTTTTAAATATGCCCGGGGAATATGAAAAAACTATTTTACAGAGACCCCCCTAGAAATGAAAAAAGGTGGTAAAGTCATGTTAAAAAAAATAGGACAAAAAATACAGTATACATATAAGTATTTTAAATCTAGAATATGTTCTGAGTGTCTCACTCTCGAGTCTGTCTATTCGTTCTCGTCGCTTCTCGTCTTCCTCGGCGATCTTGGCCGAAGTCTTGACCCCCTCGCCCGACTTCTGCGTTTTTTCCCCATAAAGGGCGCATGCGCTAGAAAAAACACGGGCCCCGGGCTTTTTGTTTCTCCTTTTTGGGAGGGTCGACTGGGGGTCCAGTATTGGGGTCTCCATCGGATCCCCTCCGGGTCAGACTATTTTGTGTGTGTGGAGAGAGAGAGAGAGAGAGGAGGAGAGAGAGAGAGAGAGAGAGAGAGAGAGAGAGAAAAGGGGTGATAGTGAAAGAGAAGAAAGAAAATTTGTTTGATTCGATAAGGGTTTCTTTATTAAAGAGTTTTAAGGCAGTGAAGCCATCTCCCATAAAACCTGATTTTATTTCAACTACATACAAAATTTAAAATTTAAAAATTTTTTGGGCAAACCCTAAAATTTAAAGTAAACTAAAAATATTTCATAGTTTTAGTGCAAATACAATTTTTTATAAACAAATACGTGAAAGTTTAAATTATATAGTAATAAAATTATATAATTTTTAAAAAAAATTTGGGTTTTGTGTATGTGTTTTAAAAAGTTTTTCCCAAAAACTTTTTTTTATGAAGCCCAATTTTTAAGTCCGGGGGTTGAATTTCTACAAAAAATATTTATTTTTTAAAAATCAAAAATCATTCAACATCCATGCATGATGCATTACAAAGTGAGAGAGGGGGGGAAAAGAGAGAGAGAGAGAGAGAAAAATTACTTTGTTTTTAAAACCGAGTTTTTGTGCTGGGGTACCCCCGAAAAACGCGCAAGTATCACTGGCAAACTCTAACCCCCCAACAAAAATATTAAATTTACAATTTCGAACGTTTGAAACCCAAAAACTAAAAATTTGTAACCCTTCTTATTGTAAAAAAGGGATTTTTCAAAACGTTTAAATAAAACTTTTAAAATTTCCCCACTATTGATTTTAAAAAATTTCCCACAAACTCTTGGTTAATAAATGGTAAACTGCCTATCAGGTTACAGTGACGGGGGTTTTGATACAAACGACTAAAGCTTAGCGGTTAGGTTTTGATTTGATTATATAGGGAATGTGGGGGTTACAGTCCGGGGTGGGGGGAGGGTTCTCATATAAAGCTATTTTCGTCTTTGTCATCGTTAGTATCGTCGTGGGGGAAAGGGCACTGACGACGATAAAAATAAAGGAGTTTAGTTTTTGGGGAGGAAGATGCGGTATACGTTACTTTTGTAAAAACCGAAAAAAAACCTCGAAGTCCATCAACTTACTTCAAAATTAAGGGAAATTTTTTTAAATTTGGGACAAGATTATTAAAAAAGGTTTGACACATTTTTACTCACAAATTTGAATTTGTAAGGGGGAAAAAAAAAAATAAAATTTTTGGTGGAGGGCCCGGGGGTTCGAAATTCTGAACCTAAAATTTACATTCCAGCGTTCAGCGGCCGGACTCTAAAGGGGAAAAAAACATTGTACAGGAGGAATTTTGAAAAAAAAATTTTAAAAAACGGGGCTGATTTGGGAATTTAAAAGTTCATTTTTAAAAAAGGCTACCCACAAATACAATTAAAAATATTTTGATGTTTAAAAATTAAATAGTATGAAAATTTATGAAAAAATTTATGAGTAAGTTTGTCCCCTTCGAAACATTGGCCTACCCCCTCCGAAACGAAATTAAAATTTTATATTTAATAAACGACTGAGAAATATTTTTTATAAATCACTTTTGTAGGCTACCCATCCTAAAATTACAAAAAAAAAAAAGGGTTTGATGATAAAATAATTATTTTTATTTGTTTGAAAAAAATTATGAGAAAGGTTTGGGCCCCTCCGCAAATCTTTTGAAAAATCATTTTTTAAAAAACAAGCCGAAAAACGTATTTTTTCCCAAGGTAAGTTTAAAGCCCAAACGGTTTTGGGTGAGTCCAACTTTTTTTCTCTCGCAGAAAGTATAATTGAAAACCCGATTGACTAAAAACCGTAAGAATGGGAAGTTGGTTTACATTCGCTTGGGGGGGGGGCAAACGGGGGGAAATTTGCCCTACAGCTCAAAGATAACTAGACCCGGCACCTCCACCAAAATTGTTCTTTTTTAAAAACGCAAATTTTGTTATTGTGGATAAGGGGAAAATTATTTGAGCTTTTTAAAAAAAAAAAAAACTTTTAAAATACACATTTTACTCCACTTATCGAAAAATTCAAAAAAGGGGGGAAATTTTCATTCCTGTGTCTTGAAAAACATACTAAAAATTATTGGGATTTAGTTTTAAATGGGTTTTTTTGTAATAGATATTGTTTTAAAAAAACCAAACCCACCAAAAATTTTAAATTCCCCCAAATATTCCCCGAATATCTGATTTTATTAGTTACAACGTCACAAATTTTTTTTTTTAAAAATTAATATCAAGAAAATGTGTTTTTTCCCAAATATTCTTTTAAAAAATAAGTCTGGGTGGAAATGTAAGTTTTTTCCCTCTAATATAGTAAAGAAAACATTGTAAAATGAAAGTATATAGGGCACCCAGTGAGTATTGGTTTCCACTACAAGGCTCTAGTCGCCACATTACATGTAAACTCTTATTATGCCCCTCCAAAATATTGGCGTTTCCCCTCCGCAACTCATTTGAAAAACCCAAAATTTAAAAAACGGCCGAAAAACGTATGCCCCCAAGGATTTTAAAAAATTTGAGCAAAAAAGGGTTTTTGGGGAGCCCAACTTTTTCATTTTCTCGCAGATTTTTTATATTTATTTTTTTAAAACCGTTTAAATTTCAAAAATGTAAAAATAGAATTTTGGGTTTTTAAAACTTGGGCTTCGCCCAAACGGGGGGAAATGTACAGGGCAGCATAAAGATAATATAGACCCGGCCCCCCCCCCCCAAAAATTGTTATTTTTTTACAAACGAAAAATTTTGTTTTTGTGGATAAGGGTAAAAAATTTTGGCTTTAAAAAAAAAAAAACTGGTTTAAAAATTTAAACATTTTACCCCAAAGGCTTATCGAAAATTTCAAAAAAAGGGAAAAACGTTATTCCTGTGTCTTGAAAAAAAATATAAATTTCGAAATTTTGAAATTTGATATTTTTTCCCTAACCACCACAAAAAAATTTAAATTTTTAAAAATATTCTCGAATATCTGATTTATTATACAACAATTTTTTGAATTTTTTTTTAAATTTAAATATAAATTTTAAACCCTCGTTGTCAAAAAAATTTTAAAAAAAAAGTCTGGGGTGGAAATGTAAGATTTTTCTCTAATATAGTAAAAACAACCTTTGGGGTTGAAAAAAAAAGAAATATAGGGCCCCCAAGGTAAAATGTTGGTTTCCACTACAAGGCTTAGTCGCCACTTTAAAAGGAAAACTTTTTGCACTCTTCTTTGAGTTTTTTTTGTTTTGGGACATGTTTTGTCTTGTCTTGTCTTGTCTTGTTTTGTCTGCTTTTTTTTTGTTACCCACCTTGTTCCCCTGTAACTTGTGTTTTGATCCTCTCCAAAAAGCTACAAGTAACAAAGAAAAATTAAACCAGGAATGGGGGATTCAAATGGTGAAGTGAACTTCGGGGGGGGGAACAATTTCCGGGGGTGAAGGAAAAAAACTGTAAAAGGGATTTCCACAAACAAGGGAATGGAGGGGAGGACCGTGCCCCCCCAATCCCCACAACCCAATTTTTTTAAAACGATTTTTGAAGTGGCTTCAGTGTTTTTTTAAAACCCAAGTTAAGGTGTTTTGATTAATGGAAAAAAAAAGGGAAAATTTTTAAAAATTGAAATTTTAATGTTTTTGGCTTTCCCCCTAGGTGGGTTTTCCGCCGGGGGTGAAGGGGAAATTTTTATGTTTTTCCCTCTGTGGGTAAGAGTACATTTAAAAAACGCCCCACCTTGATCATGGCCTTGAAAAGGGGTTTGTTCTCTGGAACACATTCCTCACGGACTTCGGTCATTTTATTTGGGTCATTAGGGGGGAAAAGAGACTTTTTTGGCCTTGCAAAAGGGATGGGTCGGGCCTGCCCCTCACAGCCCGCAGTCCCGTTCGTCTCGATCACCTCCTCCTTCGTCTGCCCGCCGTTACAAGAAATCAGCTCATTAGAAACCTGGTCTTTGGGGTTTGAAAAGAGCTTTTTGGCCTTTGGAATAAGACTCGTCCACCCTTTGACCCTCACCCCCGCAGTCCCCTCGTTCGTTCAAATCACCTCCTCCTTCGTCTGCCCCCCCTTTTGGGAAAAAAGACATCACCTCTTTTAGTACCTGGTCATTGGGGTGAAAAGAAAATTTGGCCGTGTCATTAGACTTCCCCATGGCCCTCACGGGCCCGCAGTTCTCGTTTTTCTCGATACCTCCTCCTTCGTCTGCCCGCCTGTTAAAAGGCCCTCCCCTCATTAGTACCCGGGTCATTGGGTGACAAGAGACCTTCCCCGGGTGTCATAAGACTGGGTCCACCCTTTCCCCTCACAGCCCGAAAGCCCTTCCGTTCGTCCGATAAACCTCCTCCTTCGTCCTGCCCGCCTGTTACAAGACATCAGCTCATTAGTACCTGGTCATTAGGGTGAAAAGAGACTTCTTGGCCGTGTCAAAGACTCGCCCCAGCCTGACCCTCCCCAGCCCGCAGTCTCTTTTTCGTCCGTAAACCTCCCCTTCGTCTGCCCCCCCCCCTGTTACAAGAAACAGCTCATTAGTCCCGGCCCATTAGGGTAAACAAAGACTTTTTGGCCGTGTAAATTAAGACTCGTCCACCCTGACCCTCACAGCCCGCAGTCTCTCGTTTGTCTGGGCCACCTCCTCCTTCGTCTGCCCCCCTTTTTTTTAAAAAACATCGCTCTTAGTCCCTGGTCTTTAGGGTGAAAAGAGGCCCTTTTTGCCGTGTCAAAAGGGGACTCTTTCCAGCCTGCCCTCACAGCCCGCGGGCTCTCGTTCGTCTCAAACACCTCCTCCTTGTCTCCCCGCCGGTTACAAGCATCAGCTCATTAGTACCTGGTCATTGGGGTTGCCCAGAGACTTTTTGGGCCGTGTCAAAGACTCGCCCCAGCCTGACCCTCTTTGCCCGCATCCCCCGTTCGCCCCGACACCTCCTGCTTGTCTGCCCGCCTGTTACAAGACATCAGCTCATTAATTAATTAATTATGTATAGCGCGATTGATTGAAGGAGACGTTAAAGAGCGTTAACGAGCAGGGGTCTTTCTCTGGGGTCCGCGGTAAAATGCGGTTATAGTAACGCTACCATTTTAAACATCGGGGGTTTTTTAAATTTAAAATTTTAAAAACCGCCGCTCTTAGAGAAGGGGCCCTTTGGGCAGGGGGACACAAGTAAAAACCCTTGGGGAGACAAAAAAAAATTTGGGAGGAGGATAAAGGGGAAATTTTTTTCTGTATTTTATTTTACCCTTGTTGTTATTACTCCCCCAATTTTTTTGGTAGGATAAAATGAACAAGCCTTTTGAAATTTAAATTTTTTAGTGCATATTTCAAATAAACTAGGAAGCTTCGCAAACGCTTTTTTTGCGCGTTGTTGGATGAGCGTAATTGGGGGCTTTTGAGCGGGCCCCTGTATTATGCAGATTTTCTGTTTTTTCCTGTAAAAAAAAAATTTGGAATGGGGGGAAAAAAGCGGTAGGTTTTTATAAGCCAAAGGGAAATTTTTAAAAAGCGAAAAAGCGAAAATTTGGGCCGTTTTTCCACGGGGGATTTATTTTTTTGTTTTGGCACTAAAATTTCCACAAATATTTTAAATTTTTTTTAAAAAAAAAGGGTTTCGGGAAAAACATAATTAAAATCGGATAAAGCATGTGGTTTTAAATAACCCAAAAAAATATTTAAAAATTTTTGGGAAAAAAAACCCGCAAAAATTGTAAAATTGTAAATTTTCATAAGAAAAAATTTTTTTCGATTGGCTAAATAACGAGGCATTTTGGGTTTCAGAAATTTCGAAGGCCTCCAAAAAATTTTAATCGAATTTGGAGTACCCGGTTTAAACCCGGAATCTTTTTTAAAAAAAACACAAAAAAAATCAAAACAGAAAAAAAAAAAAAAAGAAAATTTTTGGTTTTTTTCTTCAGTGTAGAAAAAAAGGAACCCTTCGTTCGCCGCTACGCTCATCAAAAAGGGGACGTGACGTTAATACGTAAAATTTCCCCCCCAAAACTTGGTGATAAAAAAAAGTGACAGTACTTTAAAAACCCTTGTATGTCAATAAGTTGGTTTCCAAAACTCATCTAAAAGTGAAAACTGGGCCCCCCTCCCACTGAGTGAGCCCAACACAAACCTGACCCCAACGCCGTCTAGTCAAGTCTTGACTATGACAGGGGCACGAGGTTTTTCCCCAACTAAGTCGAAAAACCCCCACGAGAGGAAAGGAAAATTCGACTGCTGGAATCACGAAAAACCTTGGTCAGTAAATTTACCGGTTTTGAATTAGTGACATCCCAATGATAATTTTAAAAACCCAGGGGGAACACCCAGCAATTCTCCTAACAAAAAACTCCTACCCAGATGCCAAAAAAAAGAAATTTTAAAAAGAAAAAATGGAAAAGGGGGTTTGGGAAGATGAATTTTGAAGTTCCACAAATTTTTTTTACAAGACAAAATAAAAAAGGTTTTTAAAATTTTTCCCAAATTTTAAAAATTTACTTTTATTTTTATCGATTTCCAAAAAGATTGAAAAAAAACAAAATTTTTTTTGGGAAAAATTGTCCCATTTTTTCAAAAATGCCTTTGTTTTATGGCTACAAAACAAATTTTTATCTCAAAACATTTTCAGGGAACCTTCATTTTCCACTAAACCATAATCACTTTTAGTTTTTGTTTAAAACAAAAATTCTTCCACCCGCCCACCTGGAATTGGAAAAAAACTCTTTCAATGGACGGGGTTTTTTTTTTTTTCTTTGGGGTTTTATTAAAAAATGATAGGAGATTTTTTAGGGAAATTTTTTTTCCCTTTAAAAATTTTAAAAGGACTATGGAAAAATGAAAGTTATAAAAAAGTGTAAAATTGCAAGGTTTACTCAAAACTCCCCGCCCGAGAGAGAGGAGAGAGAGAAGATTTTATTTGATTTTTATAAGGGGCTTTATTAAGGCGGGATTAAGGCTGGTGAAGCCCCATCTTCCATCCAACCCCGACTTTAGTGCTACATAAAATACAAAAAAAAATTAAATTTAATTTTTTACAGCTTTTCCTAAAATATTAAAGTAATCAAAGAATAAATTTCATATATACTGAAAATGCGCGGTAAAAATAGAGCTATGGATGGGGCCTTTTTTGTTGGGGATATTGTAAAAACAGAAAAAAAAATCCTTTCTATACAAAATTTTCCTAGATGTTATGCATAGAAATGGGATTATTAAAATCCAAAATTTAATTCAAAGAATAATATAGTTTTTTTTAAAAAATATTTTTACTTATTAAATAAAATTATTTAATGCTAAAAATTCCCCAAGTCACATCAAAATTTTGGGGGGGGATGGAGGGGAGTGAGAGTGAGAGAGATACTGTCGGACCCGATTTTATCCACCCTGCAAAATCTTAAACCAATCTACTCTATTATTTCCACGATCTTGTAGTTGCTTCACTGTTTTTTGTTATGTTTTAGTGGGTTTGAGTGCTATGAATCACGTGGCTGAGGACCTGACTGGGTTATAACCGCCGCCCACACTAATCTTGTGGCGTGCATGGTTTACTATAGCCCCGGAGTGGGAAAACTTTTACCCGGGCAAAATTTTTCCCAACCCAAACTTAAATTTGCACACAGGGGGCAGATTAGCCTACAAAAAATAAATTTAAAAGTCCCCCAAGCTCCGCCGCGTGCGTCTTTAGATATAGTGGCAAAAAAAAAGGGGGTAAGTGCCAAAAAAGTTTTTTTTTTCAAATTTTAAAACCCTTTTTTTTTAAAAAAAAATGTTTCAAATTTAAAATATTTCTAGTCAGTTTAAAATTTAAAAATTTAGTAAAAAGTAACCCCACCCCGTGCGTGGCAAAAGGGGGTAAATGCCAAAAATAGATATTTTCCCAAATTTTAATACATTTTGACATTTTGTGCAAATTATTATTATTTTACGACCCGGGAAAAGTGAAATTGTTCCCTTTTTTTCACCTGTGGGTTTTTACACATGGTGGCATAAGGGGGCGTAAGTGACAAAGATTTTTTATTTTTTAGTTTCAAAACCCCAAAATTTTTGACATTCGTAATATGCAAATTATTTAGTATTTGTAAAGGGGGCAAAAATAAACATCCCTTTCCCCCAGCTTCTTGCTGGGGGGTCTTGTTAAATGGGGCAAAAGGGCGCAACTGACATCATTTTTCTTTTTTAATATAATAGACAGGAGCCCCGACCGTGTGGGTTTTTTTTTTTGTTCCCCCCCACTTAACATCTAAAAACGGGCTTGACCATTTTTAGTAAGCACCTTTTTGAAACAAACCCCAGGTAGTTCGTCACTTCGAATTGTGGATACGGTTTTTTTTTTAAAAAAGGGCCCTTTTTTTTTTGAATGTGCGAAACATTTAAACCTTACTCATACTGTCTTCAAAAGTACATAAAAGCGTCACACAGTTGGGCCGGGTTTTTTTTTTTTTCTTAACCGATTTGTAGGTAATTTTTATGTTGTAACTATTGTTTTTAAAACCCTTTTTTTAAAATAATTTGATTCATTTTTAAAATTGCAAAACAAAGGCAAAAATAAATGTAAATAAATTTTACTTAAATGTGATTTTAAGTAAAAAAATTTAAAAAAATTTTTTTTAAAAAGCTAGCGTGAGTTTTTATACTTTAAAAATGTTTATTTTTAAAAAATATTTTTGAACAAACTATAATAAATATAACATTTTTGGGAAATTTTAAAAATAAAACGTTGAAAGGGTGAGCATTTTTAGTGGGTTGACGCTATTTTAAAAATGTTTTAATCCCAAATTTTATTTGTCCTCGTTTGTATAGAATTATACTTTGGGAAAATTTTTCCAAACCCAAAAATACAAAACAAATGGGGGAAAAAAGAAAATTAAATAACAATGTGTTTTGAAAATATTTTACAGAATATTCGATTTTAAAATTTTTTATTTTTAAAAAATGAAAAATTGGGAATATTTGCGATTTTCACGTGACAAATTTATTTGGTTGCATTTAAAAATTTTTGTAAAGTCTGAAGGTTTTGAGATTTTTAAAATTTTTTGAAAAATTTTTTAAAAATCACACAAGTCGTTTTTTAAATTTGGGAAAACAACAAAACGAACCAAAATTGTTTAACTGTATTTCCATGAAACATCTCAAATTGTTTGGGTACATTCTAATAGTCAATATTTAAAGAGAAGTATAATAAAGTTAAATTTTAAAGTATGTTGTTTAATGTGGTTTTTAAAGTACACCTTGTTTTATTAAACTATTCGTGCAAGTATTTCCCCTTTTTTTGGCAAAAATTTTCACCGTCGTTTTAAAATGTATGCCCATTTTAAGAAACCCGTTTCAACGTTCCCAAAGGGAAAGGGGTCCCGTGAAAAAACTCAACTTTTTTTTTATTTTGGGATGATTCTTTTTTATGGAAAGCTTTTTTCTCCCGTTCATTTGAGGGCCCAGAGGGACCGGGGACTGGAATCTGCACCCGTTGGGTGCTGCTGCCATGACACCCCATTTCTTCGCAATGGAAGACAAAAACTATTCCCGGGGGCTTTCCAATATTTCATTGCTGGGTATGAAGCAATTGCTAGATACACATCCCCGTCCACCATGAGTTCATAAATTGGGAAACACGCAGTTAGCCCGGGCGAGTCACCCAATTTTTGCTCAAGTGTGGGGCAGATATTGGGCCCCTTTAGCCAAACCATCAACCTGGATTCAAAAACCAAAAAGGTTTTCATCCGGTAAAAAGTTAGAAAAACCCCGAGCACTGGAACCCTTGGTTTTTAAATGCCCTGAGCGGCTTTCCCAAAGGGCAACTGCTTTGAAGGATATGTGGGTTTTTTAAAATTTTTTGATCGAGTGGGAACACACAAAGAAGAGGGTCCCAAAAAAGACAAAAACGGGGACGAAAAAAGATGTTCCCAAAATTTTGGGTTTTAACCATAACGTCGGCTTTTTTGACGGGGCCCGTTTTCTTAGTGATGTAGACAATGAAGGGACGGGCCCTTTCCACTTATTAAAATTGCTACCGGAACCGTTATTCCATCAGATAGCACAGCACGTTTTTTCTCAAAAGGGTATGAGCTAGGAACAGGCCCAAAAAAAAACTCTTGTGGGGGCAGAGGCTCAAAACTCACGGGTGCCATTTTTAAAAGCTATACCTCAACCCCAAAATTTAGTAAAATTGAAAAACTGGCAAGAAAAAAAAAAGTTTCCCTAAAGTCAGGATAAACAATAAATGTTTCTAAAGATCGTGATTTATTTGGCCCTTTAGTGATAGCCCGCAAGGGCAAGAGAAATCAACATGAAAAAATTTCCCCAGCTATGACTTTCATCGTGCCCCATCACTTGCTAATGGAGACGCAGTCCCCAAGAAAGACGTGTAAAAGTGTAAATTTTTCTGAAACTGGGGAAAAAAAGTCGAAGTTCAGCCAAACCTACCACCAGTACAAAAGGGAAAGACCCTCAGCTCCCTTTGTTTGATTTCTATGGCGTCAGTACAGATGTTAAAGGGAGGTAATTGTGCAAACCCTTTTTTTAGCTTGCCGTTAGCCCTTATCACCTCATTACGACACCCTTTCGTCAGAGCGAATGCAGGCGAGTTGATGTGGTTTTTTGGGCCAGTACCGGAAAACTCTATCAAAGCTGGGGGGGAAAAGACTTTCCAAAAAAGGGGGTTCTTTCGGGATTTGAAAAAAAATCCAAGGCCCAGAACGCCCAATTTCCCCCCCCCCCCAAAAAAGTGGCCCAAATACATTGCGAATCCAAAAAAAAAGGTAAATCTTTTTGCTTCAGTCGGGCTTTGGTTTCAAAATGGGAATAGAAAACCTTCAAGCTGGCCAAACCCAAAATTTTTCTGGTTTGGGGGGTTTTTTGGACGGCAAGAGGGGCTGTTTTTTTTGACCAGAGGACAAATGTGAGGATTTTTGAGTCACTTGTAAAGGATCAAGAAGAGGCGGGCACAAGGCTACTTCTTCGTGCCCCAAACATTCAGAAATGACCACAAAAAAATAATAATCCAATGGTCAGACACGATTTTAGTTGGGATGGTCTGTAGGGACACTACATTCCCCTTTGCTGTACCCGGGAAAAGTGGTTCCCCTACCCGGGGTTTTAAAGGGCAAAGCACGATATATTCCCCATTCACAAACGGCAGGTGCATGGGGGTTTCCCCAATGTGCAGTGTTTTTTTTACCCTTCCCCTGCTCTAAAAGGGGTTTTGATTCCACCCCAGTTCGTTTTCTAGGCATTGGGAAGAAGACTGCCCTTTTAAAAAAAATGTTTCCCCGTCCCGAGTTGGGTTTAGAAAAATGTGGGCGCTTAGGAAAAAATGTTTTTCTTACTCCGACCACTATATCAGAAAGGATCGTTTTTATTCAACTTGTAAAAAAAAACCGAAAAAGCTGGAAAAAATACGATGGTGTAAGGGAAATGGATATTTTGCCAAAAGGGGGAGGGAAAAAAGAGGTTTTTCCTCCATCATCGGAAGTCCCCTCTTCTTCATCATATAAGGAGATCAAAATTTTTTTTTTTTCCCGTCAATTATATTGGGGAAAAAACGCTTAAGGAAGACAGGGATTGCCCCGCACCTGAAAAAACATGTTTGGGGTCTCTGCGGGTATTCTGCAACCTGTCTTATGACTAAAAAAGCCTTTGGGCCCAGGGTTTTATCGAGGTTTAAAAATATTAAATGCAAGAAAAACCCCAGTGCCGTCGAAAAGATTTTCACATGTAGGGCGAACAACCCTTTTGTGTACTGAAGCATGTGGGTTTTTATGGGGAATGAAGAAATGTCAAAAAACCCCAAAAACCCCAAATGTGTAACTCCCCAAAATGTATTCGAACAATTTTAGACAGTGAGGAAGATGAAAATTTACATACATAAATTGTTTTTCCTGGAAGAGAAACGAAAAGGGGCTCCAAAATTTTCAAGACAAACCCCGAAGATTAAATGACAGTCTTTAAAAGGGTAACAAACAAATTTCAGGTTTTTTCTTTTAACCCTTTGGGGTTTTATGCTGTCAAGACCGACTAACCCTGGGTTTTAGTCTCAAGCGAACCTGGCCCCTCTGGGACTCCCTAGTTCAATCCTTTTGGGTTTTTTTTGTAGTTTGGGCTAGTCTTCCCGACCAAAGCATCTTTTTTTCATTCATTTTTTTTTTTTTTTTCTTTAAAATGTCTTCCCCTTAAAGGGGGAAAACCCCTTTTTTTTAATTTTAAAACAAATTTATATTTTTAAAAAACGTTGAATTGTGCTCAGGTGTTTTTTATTTGTTTCCCAAATTTTTTGTTCGGTTTTTTTGCTTTTTAAAAAAAACAACTTGTGTGGGGTTTTTTTTTAAATTTTTTAAAAAAGGGAAACCTTTTTAAAACTCTAAAATTCAACTTTATAATAAATTTTTAAATGAATAAAAATAAAAACCCCGGGCAATTTTTATGCTTTCTTTACGATTTTACGATTTTTGGGTAAAATGCCAAAAAAAAGCTTTGAACGGGCGGTTTTCCCAAATTTGGGCCCTACAATGGAACATACTTGCGAGAAACAACTTTCAAAGTCAAAAATACCATAAAATTCAAAACCCCATTTAAAATACAATATAAAAACAAAAAAAACCCGACTGGGTTTTTATCGCAAAAAAAAGTAAAAATTTACATCAAATATAAATTTTAAAAATGGGTTTTTTTATTTTTTGTAAAACTTTTTTAGTTTTTTTTTTCGCTTTTTCCCCAGACAAAACTACTGCCCGCGATTTTGGTGAAATTTTCAGAGGGAAAACCCATAAAATCTATAATATTAGATTTCCAAGATTTAAGGCAACCAATTTAAAATTTTTCACGTGAAAAACGCACTTTTTTCCCCTTTTTCCCCCTTTTTTTTAAACCCGAAAAAACCTGTAAAATTGACTATAATTTAAAAAAAATCTTTAAAAAAACATTGTTAGTATCATTTATTTTACCATTTGGGTTGATTGTTTTTTTGAAAAAAAACTTTCAAAATATAATTTTATACAAACGAGGACAAAAGGAAAATTTGGGTTAAAAAAATTTTTAAATAAACGGGCCCAAACCCCTGAAAATGCTCATCCTTCAAAGATTTAAACTTCTAAAATTTCCAAAAAGTTTATATATTTTTTTTAGTTTTAGTTCAAAAAATATATTTAAAATCATTGGGCAAGTTAAAAAAAATAACGCTAGCTGTTCAAAAAATTTGTTTTAATTTTTTTCTTGAATCACAAATTTAAAATGAAATTAAATTTTCACTATTTTGCCGGGGGTCTGCAATTTTTAACAAGAAAAACAAAATTTTTATTAAAAATTTTTTAAACAATAGTTACAAAATAAAAATTTTCCCACAAATCAGTAAAGAAAAAAAAAAAATCGGTCAAAAGGTGACGCATTATGTACTTTTTAAACAGAGTGAGGGAGCGTTTTAATGATGCAAATTCAAAAACCAAAAAAAGGCCTCTAAAAAAAAAAACGTTTTTACCCCAATTCGAAGGACGAAATCCTGGGGGTGTTTTTAAAGGTGCCTACTAAAAACGTGGGCAAGTCAAAATTTGAGATGTTAAGGGGGTGAACCCAAATTTTGTTAATATCGCTCCCTACAGGGAATTTTGCTCCTGGTCCCAAAAAAAGGGGTTTTGACATTCAACTATTTTTTTGTAAACATATGAATACCAAACAATGGACACTCAATTGAAAATCCATGCATGCTGACTGACTTGCTATGGCCAGCTTGTATGTAAAGAACCATTACAAAATTGTTGTAAGTAGCAGACTGGACATTACCAAACCTATAAAATAATATTCTCCAGCATTCTCAAGCGGCTTGCATAGACGGATTTTGAAAGGGATTCGAGCACGAGCTGTGGACAACCTATCTTGGGCTCGACTTTAGTATCACATCACGATAGATAGAGAGCATGAGCAAAGAAAGAATAAACATATTTCAATACCGATTTGATTTTTTAAATGTCCGAGTGGGAAATGAACGCTTACATAGCGGACTGAATTGCATGTGTGCCCGACTGGCATTGAACGCTACAAACTATGACACATCCCCTATGTTTGCCATCAAGCTAAGAGGGGATGTAAGGATAGATCTATTTAATTTGCTGGTTGACTGGCAGCATATTAAATCTAGAGCTCACAGTACGCAGTTGCAAATGAAGCGCTACTGCTCAATGAAGTAAACGGAATATACCACAGCAAAATCTATTGTGATAAAACGGTAGAAAAACATAAGCCAACTTATATCTTAAAACTTCTGCATATATTTCATTTACTAATTTACTTTTGGTAACTGCAGCTTAGTAATTCCTACCAGCTTGGTACAAGACGGTCTCCTGTGTCCGTCAAACACAACTGAACACACTGAGCCGCATTTATTCACAATCACAACATGAAACATGTATTTAGTATAGACTTCCTAGTATGGAAACAGGACGAGGTGGCGGCATCACTACACTACATGCAATGTTAGACCACTATACAGGAAAATATATGTTTCGGCAAGGTAGTTTAATGTATATGGGAGATTGAGCCCACAACTCTGTGACAATAATAATTATAATATGTGATTTTGTCGTGGTTTAAAAAAAGAAGACTTCGTCGAACAGTGAAAGTCGTCTTTGTGCCAAAAGCGTCCTTAAGATCACCATTATCCAAATAATGCTATTAAATAGTGTTGATGTTGCAGATAAACTTCAATGTGAGTGATGCGCAGTTATGCTTTTTGTCAATGAAGAAATAAGGGACATGTACTCTATCTTTACGCTTCACTATCGGTTTCATAGTATTACTTTTTAAGTACGACCAGGGTAACAGCTGGACACCAAGTAATGTCAGTTAAGTGCCATGTTTGGGATTTATCTTGAGGATGATGACCTTCAAGTCTAATAATATAATATAATCTGGCACACGTACAAGCAAATATTTTAAATCATATGACTGAATTATTTAGTTTTGTGACTTACGCCATTTTGCCACTATATTACATCAAGAGTCACAGCTCATGATCTGTAGTAATGTGACACTACAGACAGCCAAGCCCAAGCTAGGTTGTCCACAGCTCCTGCTCGAATCCCTTTCAAAATCCGTTTTATTATTTTTAACATGAGATGAGTTTTTCAAGCTTTGAATATGTTAAAACTTTCCAGGTCAAAACACACCAGATCTTCGCCTAACTATGTCTATGCATGCCGTTTGAGAATGTCGGGGTAAATATTTTATAAAATTGGTTATGTCTAATCTGCTACTTACAACGATTTTGTAATGGTTCTTTACATACAAGCTGGCCATAGCAAGTCAGTCAGCATGCATGGATTTTACATTGAGTGTCCATTGTATGGTATTCATATGTTACAATAAACGTAGTTGAATGTCAAAAGCCCTTTTTATATTAAATACTGAATTATGATGTCAGTTACGCCCTTTTGCCACCAATTATCAAGACGCCAGCAACGAAGCTCGGGGAAGATGTTTAATTTTGTTTCGTACGAATACTAAAATAATTTGCATATATATGAATGTCAATAAGTTTGTTGAAACTGAAAATAACATATTTTTGTCACTTACGCCCTTATGCCACCATGTGTCAAGACACAATGGTCGAAGAAAAGGGAACAATTTCACGTTTCCGTCGTATGAATACATAATAATTTGCAGTTGCACATACGTATGCCAAAATGTATTGAAATTATTGAAAAATCATATTTTTGGCACTTACGCCCTTTTGTCACTCATGGGTCGAAGCTTATGACTGATTTCAACTTTACTTTCGTAGAAATATTTAATAATTTGTAGATATCAGTGCAAAAAATGGTTGAAATTGAAAATAACAAATTTTTGGCACTTACGCCCTTTTGTCACTATATCTCAAGACGCACAAGGCGGAGCTTAGGGGACTTTTCAACTTTTGTTTAGAATGATCAACTGAACATGTGTGCAAATTTTCAGCTTGTTCGGAATTTTGTCCGGGTACACCATACAAAATTTTCTTCCACTCCTGGGCTATAGGTTAGCTCTGTAGCCCTAGGCGGCCGACCCTGCCCAAGCGTTGTTGAACACGCGTAGTGATGATTGTAGGACTGTTGTAGAAGGTCCGATCTTGAATTCAATGACAAGAGAGAATCAAACTCCATATATAGAGAAATTAAATACAATAATAGGCTACTTCTTTTCAATGATTATGTTTCTCACCAACTTTAAACCCACTTGAAATTACAGATTTTTGGTCATTATCTACAGAACGCTACAAAACATTGAAAACCTGAAAGAATAACAAGAAAACTTTTACTAAAAGAATCCACATGGGAGGAATAAAGGCACTAGGATAACTTATGCAAGTATCTTTTAACAACTTATTAAAGCTGCCTCTTCCAGATACCTTTTTATAGCTAATAATATTGAAAGTCAAAAGGAGCTCAGGAATATTGTGTGAATTGGGGATCAAGTGAGTAAGTGATTTCTAAATACGCATTTTTAATAATATTGTAAAGTAGTGGACAACGACAGTGTTGGCTCTAGCGCTTAGCGCGCGACTCTGATTCGGGAGGTCCCGGGTTCGAATCCCGTCGAGACCGGCAATCCTGACTGAAGTTTTTTTCGGAGGTTTTCCTCAGTCGTTAATGCAAATGCAAGGGATTTAAGTCCCTTTTTAAAGTCCTCGGACATCCTTTCACAATTGTCTTATCCGATCCGCAACGTACAAAATAATATAGTAAGACACCTGATATAGGGGCCATGAATTGCACCCTGGGCAGGCTTCCCAAAAAATTATTATTATAAGTAGTTGACAGATCAACTCTTCAATAACATCAACAACTACTCCAATCAATCACTCTACACACGATATTTTTAGATGCTTATGAGTTTAGATGGTTAGTTCAAAGGCACCAGAATCGTTGCAGTACTTTCCAATCTATTCAGATCTACAATGCACCAACAATCCAGATGTAATGAAGTTAACCGTCTCGGTAGCTTAGGGGTAAAGCACTCGACCGGCAATCGGGAGACCGGGGTTCGATACCCACTGGGATGGATTTTTAAATTTATGGATTGATTTCTATAAAAACACGATATGTATTGTATAGGCCTACTATATCGCGAGGTCACCAGTGTCGAGCCGGTGAACTGCAGAGTTCGTGAATGTACTGCGCTGTTTATCCTAGTTACTCGGCAGCTTCTAGCCGAGAGGAGTTGATCCCTTGTGACGCATGTGTTTCACAAAAAGCAATATGATTTTGTGTTCGTTTAAAAAGCGTAATATCGCGCGCTAAGCCGACTTTAAAAAAACAATATCTATTCTGCATGAAAGAGAGGGTAGATGGAGCGGGAAAGAGAGGGGGATTCACTCATTGATTGTCATCTATATTAATAACGGGATTAAGGACAGTTAGGCCTTCTCTTCGGTGGGTGGGGGAGAGAGAGAGAGAGAGAGAGAGAGAGCGAGAGAGAGAGAGAGAGAGAGAGAGAGAGAGAGAGAGAGAGAGAGCGAGAGAGTAGTATTAATCCTCATATAAACCGAAATGAAACGAACAGAACCATGTAAAGTCTAACGTAAAAGTTCACCGATCTCCATGAGCTGTGGACTGGTTATAATATTTGCAGAGTCAACAGGACGGCTTAGTTTGTAATTAGCTATTTGTTTGTTCACCGGGCAACTCGCGCCAACAGTTTCTGAACGACCTCTAGTGTGGAGACTGGAGAGAGAGGGACTGGTGAAGAGAGCAGGCAAATAAGTTGTATAGGGAAGAACTTGACGCACAGTGGAGTCTACCGTGAAATATCCGTGTCCTATGTCCCTGATACTCTGATCGGTTTCAATTATTTATTAGCAATGGAAAATGAAAACAACATTTCGGAAATTCTTAATTATTTCCGTCTTCAGATTATTTAACAATGAAGGATTGAAGGCTTTCGCGAAACGTAATTAGACGAGGGAGCGGAGCGACTGAGGATACAATTCAAGTCAAACGGCTCTTCTGTGATTATGTGCGTGTGTGAACGTCGAAAATCAGCCGAATCGCTGAACAGATTGCGCTGAAATTTTAAACAAACATCTGGGACGAGTTAACTGAGAACTGAGAACTGCTAACGAAATCAGCTAGATACGTTGTGATTTAAACCTACAAGAAATAATAAATTTAAAAATAGTCCGCAAAAATGTGTAGGAATTATTGGTTTTGTTTTAAAAAAAATACTTTTTGTTAGTTAATTGTCAGGGTGTGAAAATGCAGTGTCCAAGATGTATCGAATCTTGCACGCTCAAGGTACCCCCAAATTCCGTTTGGAGATTGAGTAAACCTTGCAATCTTTACACGTGTTTCGTACTGGCTATGTTTTCATAGTATTGTCATAGATGATAGACTACACTGTGTTAAATGCATTTCAAAACATGTTAAATAATTTTTCAAATACTATCCAGAAATAACAAAATCTTTCCCGACCAGGGGATTGAACCCAGTCCCCCACATTTCAGGTAAAGGGTGCTTAGCAAACTAGATTAGGAAAACGCCAAAGTCGTTGTTAGACGAGTGAGCGAGTCATGTGTTTAGTACCCGGGAACATTTTGCATTTAAGTTTGATAATTGTATTGGTATAAACTCAAAAAATAGATTTCACTCAGGCTAAAAAGTTATGAATTTAAAAATTAACAAAACAATCATTGGGTCCATCACGACCCGGAAAAAAATTGCCAAAGTTTGTATTTTCGAGCAAAGCATCGGCAAAAATCTACCATAAGAAATAACATGGGGAGGATCTTTGTGCCCCGTGACCTTGGAGGATTTTGTTCGAAAAAATATTGGCCATTATTGACGTACTCGACAGCCTTTTCTGTAAATCCTTTTCATTTTGTTTTGTTATTTGGGCAAGTGGTTCGGTCCAAATATGCTGATTACCAAGAAGGGTGTGGATTTTGGAATGCATATTTTTGCGTGTTTGAGTGTATATTTGTGCACAGTACCAAGACACGATTTATAAAGGGCCGTATTAGATTGGTACAATGCAAAGGTATCTATGTGGAAAAAAATCAGGTTAATGCCGATTTAAGAAATTTCTCAAAATGCCAATTTTCGCAAATTTCTGGATTAAAAATAAATGGTGAAAATTTCGTGTAAAATCACAGTTACAAGATATACTTTTTAAATGGTCATTTTAGTGTAGTATTTTATAGATGATGTGGTAAAAAGTATTTTTTGAGGTAATAACCCCTTTAAGGAACATTCCCTTTTGAAAAATAACGAAGTCAAGGTGTGTATAGCGTAGAACTTACTGGAGGTCCCCTCATCTTTGACGTCTTGCACAATGCGGCGAACGCTCTGCGTGAACTTTCCCACCAAGTTAGTGCTGGCTGGAACAAACAAACAAACAACTCGGTTACACACAAACAACTCTCAAATAACATGTAAGCCGGTTTAACAACTCTTTTAGGCAACTTCGAGAATTACACGAAGTCTTGTCAAACCGCGTAATTGTTAGTCTAAGAGGACTTCATTAAATTTACTTCAGTTGGATAATGGTAAAACTTTGCATCGTAGTTAATTCTTTATCTTGTAAGTAATAACACTTAAAAGTAGAGGGGAAGGAATGAGGTCAGTTGAGAATGGGGTGTAGTAATCTTATGAAGGAGGGAGATTGGGTGGCATAAAGACACCGGGATTCTAGTTAAAATTATCATACACAAATTAGAGAGATTTTTTTCTGGGGTGATAAATTAATGCGATATTTTATATTTTACAATGCAGAGGTCGGGAAGAGAGAGAGAGAAGAGAGAGAGAGAGAGAGGAGGAGAGAGAGAGAGAGAGAGAGAGAGAGAGAGAGAGAGAGAGAGATTTTTATTTAAGTTGTGAAAGGCTGCTAGACTACCCCTAGTCAGCCTAGCAATGTGAATCTTGTAAATAAAAATTTGCTATAATTAATTTTCAAATTAGTTTTGTCAATGTTTTCAGATTTATTTATTCAATATTGTGAGGAACAAGAGTTATTGCAGATCGGTGAATGAGAGTTTTGCGCTATGGATGTATAATACCAAATACCCGATTTTTTTAAATAAAAACGCTACAAATTGCAAGTTTACTTTCGTATTTTCATAATTTAATTTTTAAATTTAACTTTGATTTAACTGTGGATGAATTTGAATTATTTATTGGTCGTAAATCAAGTACTGTTCATCCATTTTGAGTGCAAGAAAACCTCGTTTGAGAGTTTTTGAAGATAGGAAAAAAGTTTTTATCAATTCAACTTGGAAGTTTCCAAACGCTCCGCACACACACGTTATAAACTCAATGTACATACTACTTTCTGTATGTTGGAACACATGTCAGAATGTCGCCTGACTTCGACGCCCGGACAACCGTACTATCATGTAAATATCTCGCTTCTTTTGTTTTGCCTGGGGAAAGATTTTCCATTTCTATGCTGGTTGATGTAATATTCAGAAGAAGTTCTGAGGTCGGGGGGGGGGCTGTCAGTTGTAAATAACTTTCTTTTAAGAAGTTTTATGATTAGGTTTCTTGGGGTATGAAGGTATATACGTGGATGAACGTGACTTGTCAAGGTATAGATTACTTCCATAAATCTGGGGGTTAGCCAATGACTATATCAGTATAATCGTATAACTAAATTTAATTAATTAATACAGTTTAAAATATCAGAAATATTTGCTGAATATATTTTTTGAAATAAACAATTCGTTCGTACACTTTGGGGTCATTCAAATCCAAAATTTATTGAGTGGCTATTGTTTTAAATGACGTATTCTACAAAGACTTGGTTAGGCGATTTAAAAAGAAAAGTTAATTCGAACATGCTGAATAACAAGATTTGACGAGAATTGTTTTTAGACGTAAAAACCCTTTTAAAATATAATGAATGTATCGAAGCCCTGTTCTTGTTATCCTGTACGGAGTGATATCTAGGAGAGACCCACAACGGCTGATTTTATCTTGCCTCTAATTGTCGGAGAGGTTGTATATTCTACCCGTAGTTGTTGTTAAACAATCTACTTTCCAAGGTGTAACTAAAACATAGACTATATTGCTGGTTACTCAAGCTTGACTTCTATGTACGACTTCTAGTAGTAGGACCAGTACAAACGGCCTCTAAATTAGCGTTGTTAGCAATGGGCGTACCGTTCAAGTCTACAAGAGCTCTACTCTGGCTCCTAGTTATAGGGTCAACATTACTAGGAAACATGTTGTGATTTACTATCCGTTAGTTTGTAGTAAAGGTGGAGTGACATAGTAATACTTTAAAAGAGGTTTCCAACCAGCGGATAACCGAAAGTTATAATGAACATAATTAACAACCGTAAAAGCCTTCATAAAACTATATAATTATTGGATGAGCGAAGCGAAGACTTCAATTTCACCGACCCCCAAAAAATTTAGCTCGGTTGTTTTTTTTTTTTTTTTTTTTCTGTCTGTTTGTTCGCTCTCTACCGGGCAAACGGCATATGCGATCTTGATGAAAATTTGACACGACCTTCGTTTTCTCTGAACATAGACTTGCTACGTTTTTGGGTACAATCGAAAAAATATTTCTAATGAATATCGTACTTTTACGATTTTGTGTGCGATATTTTCGTGCCATTTTGGCCGATTCTGACCAAACGGGTGGGGCTACAACGTTCATATTACACATGGACATTAAGGTTATGGTGATGTATTGCTTTCTGAAAGAAAAAGTTGAAAAGTTAGCCAGAATCGAGAGAAATAAATTCTTTAAATATACGTTTTTTTGACTTTTTGTGCGATATTTTTCGTGCCATTTGGCCCAATTCTGACCAAACGGGTGGGGCTACAACGTTCATATTATACATGGACATTAAGGTTATGGTGATGTAGTACCTTTTGAAAGAAAATGATGAAAAAGTTAGCCAGAATCTATAGAAATATAGCTTTTAATGTAAGATTTTTACGTTAAATAATAACAAATTAACAAGAAACAAAAGAAACTTGACATCATTCACCTACAATGCGTCGGCAGAAAATCAAAGCACTTGCAAAAGTAAAGATATCCCAGGCAAACTAAATACTTTAAAAGCTCATCCATCAACGCGGCGGGACTTTAGCGTTTTCCTATATTAACTGTAATTTTAAACCTTGTTCATCACACATAATATTCCGGGGTAGATACTGCAACTGTCAGAAAATAAACGGAAATATAATTTCGCTTGATTGTGTTTCCATATTTCACTTTGTTGAGCTACATTTTTCGGTTCGTGAGCCGGACTAGGACTGTTGCTGAGTGATTAACTGAGTGAGAGAGTTTCGCTTTGAACATTTTAAATAATAACTGTCTTCTCCTACCGAGAAACGTGAAATGTTAAAAACTGACAAAGCCTTCCGAGAAAAAAAGTAATTAAAATCTGTTCTTGACGTTTCGTCCAAACTGTGTTAGACATGCTCAAGTTAATGAACCGGTGTTTCAATCTGGAACCAATGGTTTGTTCAGTGAAATATCTCTTGTATTTACTGTATGTAACCAGTGCAGATGTTTAGGACTGGAAGAAGAGCGATGACGGAACTTAGAGAATGCTGTAAGTGACATCGATTCATGTGGGATAGATGGGCTGCATTCAAGGTCACGCGTCTCTATCACTCAAGGTCGCGGCTAGCTCGACAAGAAGCTCAAGAGGCGCTAGTGTCGGTCTGTCAGTTCAGAAAACATCGACTTCTTCAAGGTAATTACCTGGATTTGATGTTTTAACACAAGAGTTAGTCGGAGTAACTTCAGGAATTAACTAGTAATAAATTAATTTTATACATAATTTTATGTCTTCTATTTTTTGGTTCTTAAATACTAATTTCTGTGATGACCCTCTTGTCAAACCCTAGTGGAAACTACCATTTAAAATTTTTGTCTTTTTGAAAGATAATTTTGTTAACATTTTAGTTCTTTTTGGAATTTGATTTGGAAAGTAAACTTTACGAGTGAATTGCAACTTTTCTTTGCCTCCGCGATCTATCTTTCAAGTCACGATTCAACACCCTTCAATAACTAAATAAAATAAACTTGCTCTCCGCCGCATGTGCCATATATTTGCCACCTCTCGAAGTATTGACCCACAGAGAGCGGGGGGGGGGGGGGGGGGGCAGGATTGATGGGAACAAATCCGTGCCCGAGAAAACACATCACTTATCTAGAGCGCGAAGAGTAAATAATAAATACAAGTAAAAGATTTGTTGCTAATTTTCTAATTGACTCATCGTCTTATACCCTTTGTAAGATGGCGACAACGACATTGAATCATGTAAAAGTTATGACCGTTTTGCACACATCAAAACATATAAAAAATAAATCTGAATAAACTTGAATGTATCGGATTTGATTTATTAGAACGGAGCACAACTGGCAATATGAAACGTTTAAATATATTTAAGAAATAAACATCAACCCAATATTTGGATGAGCGAAGCGAAGACTTCAATTTCACCGACCCCCCAAAAAATTTAGCTCGGGTGTTTTTTTTTTTTTTTTTTGTTTGTTTGTTTTTCTGTCTGTTTGTTCGCTCTCTACCGGGCAAACGGCATATGCGATCTGGATGAAAATTTGACAGGACCTTCGAAATCTCTGAACTTAGACTTGCCACGTTTTTGGGTACAATCGAAGAAATATTTCTCATGAATATCGTACTTTTACGATTTTTTTCGATTTTTTGTGCGATATTTTCGTGCCATTTGGGCCAATTCTGACCAAACGGGTGGAGCTAAAACGTTCATATTATACATGGACATTAAGTTATGGTGATTAAGTACATTTTGAAAGAAAAAGTTGAAAAAGTTAGCCAGAATCTATAGAAATAAAGCTTTTAATATAAGATTTTTGTTTTTTTGTACGATATTTTCGTGCCATTTGGGCCAATTCTGACCAAACGGGTGGGGCTACAACGTTCATATTATACATGGACATTAAGGTTATGGTGATGTAGTACCTTTTGAAAGAAAAAGTTGAAAAAGTTAGCCAGAATCCATAGAAATAAAGCTTTTAATATAAGTTTTTTACGGTAAATAATACCTATTGACAAGAAACAAAAGAAACTTGACAACATTCACCTACAATGCGTAGGCAGCAAAACAAAGCACTTGCAAAAGTAAAGATATCCCATGCAAACTAAAAACTTAAAAAAGCTCATCCATCAACGCGGCGGGACTTAGCGTTTTCCTAGTTAAAAAAAAGGATATAGAGTGAAGGTGGGAACTGTAAGATTTTACTCTGTAGAATATAGTTGAAGATATGAAATTGAAAGCCGTGTCCAGGGCACTCAGTGTGCTACGGGTGTCCATTCAAGGTCCCTAGTCGCCACACAGACTTACAGGCATGCTTTGTTCTATGATCTTTAGTTAGGACGATCATCTGTGGAACTGACAGTGTTGACTCTAGCGCGATACTCTAATCCGGGAGGTCTCGGGTTCAAATCCCGTCGAAACCGGCAATCCTGACTGAAGGTTTTTCTCGAGGTTTTCCTCAGTCGTTAATGCGAATGCAAGGGATTGAGTCCTCTTAAACAGACCTCGGACATCCCTTCACAATTGTCCTATCCGCAACATACCTAGTTAGACACCTGAAGAGGGGCATGAATTGCACCCTGGGCAGGCTTCCCACAAAATTATTATAAAATTATTATATCATCTGAGGAAAAAAAAAGGATTTGGTGGAGGTGCCGGGTCATGATTTTTTAACACGGTTATTACATAGCATGCGTTTAAGCGGTTAAAAAAATGGGGTCAAACTGAAAAAACAAAAATTTACCCGCATTTTTTTTAGAACTTTCTTTTGCTATGTCTACGGTGGTAACGAAAGGGTCGCCCTACTTGTTGACAATAATAATGTGTAACTGCCGTCATTGTCAACGTTTTGGTCCTCCTTCTATCGAATTTGTACGGGTTATGTACGTCACACTACCAGCATGGTGTTCCACATATCTTGTACATGTCAGTACGCAGAGGCGCCGGTGCTGCAAACGTCTTGGTGCATGTTGTACCACGCGTGAAGCAGGAATCGATACACAGTGTCGAGTCAGCATAGCCGCGGTCTGTGGGGGGGCGCAATCTGTTGAACCTCCACAGTTACATGAATAATTTATTAGAGCGAGTGGTTGTCTTTCTGTCCTACAGAGGTGTAGTTCCGCCCGCCCCCATGTGAGCGCTGGGGGACGTCGGTATCTGTCACACCCACACCCTTGTTAGCCGGAGAGAACATCAAGAGGAAATAATTGGCCATCAATTGTTTTCAATTGATAAATTGACCATCAATCTATTATTTTGAAACATCCATGTGGTAGGGATCGTTCGAGATGGTTCAAAGGGTGTGGGGGAAAGGTCCGAAGTTTGTGATTACAAGAAATATGGGGTCAAATCTTTTTTTTTAAAAAAAAGCACATTTATGGGTGTACCCAAAACAGGGATCGAAGCTACTTATAAACAGATCGTCTTATAAGAATTCAAAATTAAATAATTCAATGTTTTGAATTTTTGGTGGAGGTGCCGGGTCTTCAATTTTGAAAGTTTCTAGGAGATAAGACGGTCAGTATCATCCTTGTTGAAGGGTAATGCTAACAAAAAACTCATGCCAATCGGAGGTCATGTTCGGTTTATATCGTGAGACGTGACACACGCACAGACGGACGGACATAAAAGTGATGCTATTAGGGAAGATTTGCTTCCAGGTTGAAAAAATGATTTTGTGTAGTTTTTTGCCACAAATATGTGCAGTTGTTTGGCAGAAAACAAAATTTTAAACTATGTATGACGAATCGAATAAAAAATTGTTATAAAAAGTCTTTTTAGTTTTTTGTCTAAGGCTAGACATTTTTTTTCTTTCTTTTCCTTTCCTTTTTTTTCCTTTCTTTTCTTTTCTCCCTTCTCCTTTTTTTAAAATTTGGTTCATTAATAAATTTTATTTAATATTCTTTTGGCATATGTTACCAAAATTATGTGTTTATTAACACTTTGCCGTTGTAATATTACTATTTAAAATGTTTATTTTACTATAGTTCATTGTTGTGTCTGCATGTGTGTGCATCTATGTGTGTCCTTTGCAAATCAGTTTTTTTATCTGAATAGGTTATATGTTAAATAAATAAATAACATAAAATAAAATAATTTATATGAATATACTGTTCTGTTTATACTGTTTTTATTTTTTGTCTTCACAATAATCCAAAAACATGTAGATTTAAGTTTGCGTATTCTTGTAAAAAATACAAATCGAAAACTCCAAACAAGACAAGACAAAAAGATGCCTGTTAATTACTAGGAAAACGCTTCAAGTCCCGCCGCGTTGTTGGATGAGCGTAATTGGTGCATTGAGCTGCCATGTGTTCTGCGGATTTTCTGTTGTTCTGTGAAAAAATCATTACTAATTTTGAAGATTTTTTTGAATTAAATTAAATTTAAAAAAATTAACTTAAATTTTAATTTTTTTATTAATCGTAATTTTTAAAAAGTAAAAAATCGTAATATTGAAATTTTCATAGGAAATAATTATTCGATTGCGCACAAATTTTACACGAATATATTAATTCATAAAATTAAGGTTCTGTGAAAAAATCATTACAATAGGATAAAACATGTAGGTGTTATAAGCCGAAGAAATTTTAAAAATCGATAAAAGTCGGAGAATTGCGATTTTCATGAGGAATAATTTTCCGATTGTGCTCAAAAACGTGGCAGTTCTAAGTTTAGAGATTTCGAAGACCTCCATAAAATTTCATCGCAATCGGAGTATCGGTTTAGCCGGAATCGTGTGGACAAACACACAAAAATACAAAAAGAAAAAAAAGAAAAAAAAACATTGCGGATTTTTTTTCTCCAGTGTAGTGAAATGGAATCTTCGCTTCGCTCGCTACGCTCATCCAATAAATGCCATATTAAAAAATGTATCTATCTTTCTTCCACAATAATTTACATTTCGCCCCATCCGTTTGACAATCTTGTTTTAACTCATTCAGACCATAATTAATTTGGCACGAATTAGGATATTTTAAGCTAAAAATTAACATTTCGCGATTTTTTCTGATATTTTTAGTATTTTTTAAATATTTTTCATTGTAATATTTAAGGAATTATGGGAAATTTTGGATTTCGAATAAAAGCAACGTTTGATGTTCAAATGTAAATTTTAAGTGCATTTCTAAAACTAGATTTTTTTCGGAATTTTTTTGCATATTTTGGATTTTCTGTATCTCAAATACTGGCAAAACTAGTAATATTTTAAATTTCCGGGAAAAAAACAAAAACACTTTTTTGCCCGTTTTTACACATTTCAATTTTCAATCTTCTCTAAAAACGGTACTATTCGTCCTATCGCAATGCGGTAAAAAAAATGTGAATTTGAATTCCCCAATTTTTTTGAATTTTTTGTTGGCCAAATTGAAAAAACTTTAATTCTAATTTAAAAAAAATCAAAATTGTTATGTCCATTATAATGGACACGTGGTCTGAATGAGTTAAACCTTGATCTCAAAATGTCTGTACCTCATTATTTCAGGTTTGTGAAAATAGCAACATTCTTTTAACTAGGAAAACGCTTAAGTCCCGCCGCGTTGTTGGATGAGCGTAATTGGTGCATTGAGCTGCCATGTGTTATGCGAATGTTCTGTTGTTCTGTGGCAAAATCATTACTAAGTTGAAATTTTTTTTAAATTAAATTAAATTAAATTAAAAATTACTTTTTTTTTTTTTTAATTTATCGTAATTGTTAAAAAAATCGTAAAATTGAGATTTTTATAAGAAATAATTTCTCGATTGCGCTCAAATTTAACACTAATATATTAATTCATAAAATAAAGGTTCTGCGAAAAAATCAATACAATCGGATAAAGCATGTAGGTATAAGTCAAAGAATTGTTTAAAAAAAGAAAAAACCTGTAAAATTTCGATTTTTATGATAAATATTTTTTTCAATTGCGCTAAAAATTTCACAAAGAATATCTTAATTCATAAAATAAAGGTTTTGTGCAAAAATCATTAAAATCGGATAAAGCATGTAAGAGTTATAAGTCGAAGAAATTTTTAAAAATTGGAAAAAAATCGTAAAATTGCGATTTCCATGAGAAAAAATTTTCCGATTGCGCTCAAAAACGTGGCAGTTCTAAGTTCAGAGATTTCGAAGGCCTCCATAAAATTTCATCGCAATCGGAGTATCGGTTTAGCCGGAATCGTGTGGACAAACAGACAAAAATACAAAAAAAAAAAAAAAAAAAAAAAACATTCCGGATTTTTTTCTCCAGTGTAGTGAAATGGAATCTTCGCTTCGCTCATCCAAATATCTAGTACTTTAATATAAAACCAAGCATTTTGCTTTTAAA
The DNA here is from genome assembly GCA_024449915.1 of Sweltsa coloradensis. Taxonomy (NCBI): domain Eukaryota; kingdom Metazoa; phylum Arthropoda; class Insecta; order Plecoptera; family Chloroperlidae; genus Sweltsa; species Sweltsa coloradensis. Next base: position 11,394 of record JAMZAV010009198.1, on the reverse strand, counting down.
TATCTAGTACTTTTATAAAACCAAGCATCTTGCAGCATCTATTTTGAACTCGCATTCATGAACTTAGGAATGGGATTTCTTGCAGTTAAATTTTAGACTATGTCATAAGGGGTTTGTTAAAAATGTCTGGATTGAAATGACAATACCTTGGTTTCAGTATGATCGCTTTATATTCTCCGTGCACTTTTAATAACAGCGGTCTTGTTATTTCTTAAACTCTGCATTTCATTAAATGACGTCATTTCAATAAAACAACTCGTCGAGTTTTTAATACGAAGCAAGTAGCTTCCGTTGATTAAATTCCCGAGTTGAAAATGTCGCTAGGACAAGCGGGAGAGAGAGAGAGAGGGAGAGAGAGAGAGAGAGAGAGAGAGAGAGAGAGAGAGAGAGAGAGAGAGAGAGAGGAGAGAGAGAGAGAGGGGAGGGAGGGAGAGTGGGGGGAGGGAGGGAGGGAGGGAGAGAGATTGAGGTAAGGAGAGATGATTTGTTCATTTATTTATTGATCGATTGATTGAATGACTGAGGTCTTAACTAAGGCGGGAAGAAAGGCAGTGCGGCCTTTTTTTACTTCCATTATTCATCCTTTAACTATTCTCATGCAAAAAGACAAAATAATTCCTGACAAATTGTTATGTGCATATTACTATTTAGGAGACAAATAAGTGTGAAGTTATCACCCTTGTGTAGGCCTACTTAGTCCAATAAACTGGGTGTATGGCTTTGCTTTGTGGTGACGTGGTGTCAAACAGTACAGGGTGCAGTTCAAAATTCCAAACAAAAATATTTATTCATATAAAATGTCACTTAACTATATTAATAGCTACGGTAACAGGGAGAGGAGAGAGAGAGAGAGAAAGAGAGAGAGAGAGCACATCTTCCGAGGAAAGACAGATGAACTCTATGTCGAGATCCGGAGACGAAGACGACGTCTAAAGCCGGAGTAATTATATTGTTAATTCACTTAAAACAGATAAAAACGGTCATTGGCGACTTTGCCTAAGGTCATTCAACTTATTTTTGTGTTCCCCACTGAAAACGGCTAAACGTCAAGTGATATATTGATTGTAAAAACACTAAATCGTGATTCGGTTGCAAGTTGAATAATGTCTACTCTCTTAGTTAAGGGAGCGAAGTTTTATTTATTATTATTTATTTATTATTTATTTTTTTATTAATATAATAGTCTCGTACAGCACAAGTACCATTTTACATAGACAATCCAAATATAATATATAAATAAGTAAAAATTAAAATTAAATTAATAAACCTACAAACTAACAAATAATTATTTATATTGATGAACAATAAACAAACATATCAAAATTATAAGTGCAATAAACACAAGAGTATTAATGTTTAAAAGAATAGAGGGGGAAATGCTAATGACCTTCAACTGCAGTCCAATCACGGATTGATTTTTTGAAAGTATTAAAATCGGAGAATATGTCGAAGTTCCCCTATAAGCGTCACATTCTGTCCGTCCGTTCGTCTGACCGTGGATAAAACCGAACACGACCTCTGAATGACATGACATGGCTCTTCAACAAGGATGATACTGAATGTTGCTGGTGACCCTTGGAGTCAAAACGAGAAACTAATTTGTTTTTAAAGGTTCATTTCCCGTACTCGGCACCTCCACCAATGGTTTCAATGTACGATCAGATTGTAGTTGTGTATAATATTCTTCTTCGACAATCTGTTGATTAAGTAGCTTCACTTTTTGAAACCAATTTACTTAGCTTTTGACAAATTATTAAGTTGGGTAGACTAAGTCGGTAGCTACGCTTGTTAAAACCCTTTCAGTACCGAATTAAATTGGTCAACATTAAGTTATTTTAAGCAATTATTTATACAACTAATTTTTTCTAAGATTTTTAGTATTTTTTAAATATTTTTTATCGTGTTTTTTTTTATGTTGGGAAATTTAGGATTTGAATTATAGCTAAAGAAAAGAAAAAAGAGAAAAGAAATAAAGGTAGAAGGAAGAAGGAAAGGTAAAAATGAAAATTTGATGTACATTCCTAAAACAATTTTTTTTTGCATATTTTACATTCTTGTATCTCAAATAGTAGCAATACTAGAAATATTTTACTTTTCCGGGACAAACCAATTTTTTCCATTTTTAGTCTTTTTTGCAGATGTGTATTTTATCTTCTCCAAAAAAGGCACTTTTTGTCCAATCGGAATGAGAAAAAAATGAAATGTATTTATTTTTATGCACGAAAACAATGCACTCATATTTTTTCTTTTACCCGGATATAACTTTAGAAAGTTTATGTCCATGATCACAATGGGACTGAAAGGGTTAAACCAACGTTGTTCTTACACTCTCAAGGATACCTTCTGATCTTCTTCTGACCTTCTGATCATCGCCTCGATGGCACACACTCATGTGAGGTAGGTGTGTGACATTCTTCATCTCACTATTCGTAAACGTGAGAAATAATTTTAAAATTAAACTAACTTGAAATTGATTTTATCCGATGACTCAATATTAATCGATAATGTTTTTAATTTCTTAAAATCAATCAAGTTGTTACACGTCCACAAGATTATTTTTAAAAAACTAGGTTTAAATTTAAACAAATATATTGTTCTTTAAAACCAATCAAAATAATAAGTAACGAACACTTATAACCTTAGTGTTGTGTGCCCTTAAACCCAAATAACTAACTGACCATAACTTTGGCGAGTTACTTTCTAACATAAACGTTTCCCCCCCGGACCTCCATAGACTTCTCGAGGTTCCTCACGTCTGATAAGTGAACAGGGGAGCAGGAGTTTGTCTTAAACGTTTCTAAAGAGCGCCTCCTCCGAGTATGTTACTGAAAGACCCCCCCCCCCCCCCCTCCCTCCCCGCGCGCGGTGGAGTTCTCTCCCATAATATAATGAGATTACCGTGGTGTTCAACAACCCAACCCCACTGGGGATCGAACCCAAATCCCCGGACAAACCCTATTATTCCCTCTGTGTGTGGGTCGCGGCGAGGCGGGATCTTGCCGCGTGTCCCAGGGGAGGGGGATTTGGAAACAACCCCCCACCCCCTCTTTCTTCAACGAACTAAAGCGCAAAACACATGTTTGTCATTTGAGGCATTCTTTACAACTCTGGGCTGAAACTATAGTGATATAAACTTGAACGTGTTCAATGTTTGTGAGAAGCGTTGTGTACGACAGAGTTTACGCTTGTTGGTCTTGTGGTTAGAGTCTCTGCTTCCAATGCAGCAGGTACAGGGTTCGATTCCCGTTAAAGTAAGAAGTTTTAAACTTCTGATTTGAACTTAGTCCATCAGTTCTTACTCAGGAATTTGTAAACGGTGACTTTGAAGCCGTCCTAGCAACATAATAAATTATTAGGTTGTTCTGAATTGGCCTTGTTGATTCTGGCGTTGATCCGCGGGTGTTCGCACTGTCCATACTACTGATTTCTATTATTTCATATTAAAAAATATTGATCTTTGGTTGGTTATCGCTTAGTCGTTGGTTGCGTCGGGGCCTACAGGGTTGGCTTGGTCGTTTTGGGTTTACTGTCCGCCACTGGAAATTATAGTTATAAGACTGAGTGGTTAGACCATAGATATTGAACACCTATTATAGGCCTACAATAGGGGTTCAATATCTATGGGTTAGACTCAAAAGACCCCCCAAAGATTTTGGATAAAAACGCATCCGAGTTCTTTGACGCCCCCTCCACCGCCACAACCACATCACCGCCACCTGTACGTACCCAATCGACGAATCCACGCCTGTTTCCCTCGAGGGCAATTTCCCTTTCCGGTCTATTTCCCTTCGTTTTATCTCGCGCCCCTTCCTTTTCGTTCGTTACAATCGAGCGCGCATTGTAACGTTTAATTTCCTATTGATATTGAAGTTAGTTCGGCGCTTCGCCGAGAGATGTAAAGACCCCGACAAAGAGAAGTTGAAATTCGCTTTTCTTCAAACGGTTTCGTCTGTTCTGAACCCGGATTATCCCCTAGCTGAAAGTCGTCGTCGTCGTCGTCGTCTTCTAGTCTGGGTTGATAAACCGGTTTTTTCATTCTCTTTTCTTTCTTTGAGACGCGGATCAAAAAATACAAACAGAGGAGGAGGCTTCTTTCATTCTATGTCGTTTTTCAGTGATTACAAATCGGAAGAGATCAAGGGTTTTGAGGGGTAAAACTGGTTATTTCGGGTAACAGCAGATGTGGCTCATGCAGAATGTGCGGGGCTGATTCGTGAGGTCAATGGTACCACCCCCCACCCCCCAACCCCCTCCCCCACCCCACCCCACCGACAAACACCACTGATGATTTTTACGATACTTTCTTCAGTCGTTAATGTGAACGCTAGGGATTGAGTTATTTATTTACATATTTTTTAATTTATTAATTAATTAAAATTATTAATTAATTTATCAATATATATTTATAAATTTTTTTAAATTTTATTTTTACTTATTTTTTTATTTATTTATTTATTTATTTATTTACTTATTTATTTTTTTATTTTATTTTAATTATTTATAATTATTTATTTAACGCCTATCCTACTCATTAAAAAACTGATTTACAAAGGAGGACAATCTTAGACATTTTAACCAACAAAACTCACTTCAAAATACCTAATTCGACACCTGTAAAGAGGCACGTATTGTCCCAGGGAGGTTTCCCCGAAAATAATAATAAATTTCAGGAACCCAGATAACACGTGATTGTCAGTGACCTTGAAGGGGGTGAGGGGTCTGGCTCACGTGGGTGACGCGCCCCATCAGCCAATGGTTGGCTTCTCAAGCTTCTTGTTCTTACCGATACAACAAAGCGATGCTCTACATCGAGGGGTAACAGATTTGAAAAAAGCCACCGACAGTTTTTTCAAATTTTTTAATGATAATGACGTTAATATAAATAAAGCTTACGTTGTAAAAAGTAACAAACATATACGAATGAAGAGTTGATTGCCTGCCTCTCCATATACAATAAGCTGCCAAAACATATCAGAGACATCAAATCGCATACTGCATTTAGTATCAAATTAAAAGCATTTCTAGTAGAAATATAGCATTTTACTCGCTAAACGAATTTCATAACAGATTAACCGTCTGTCCTCCACTACCAAGCTGTCCCTTATAGATCCGTACTATAGGCCTCATACGTATATTTTAAATTCAATACTAATACCTTTTATAATTATTATTATATCATACCATATGCTAGCGTTTTTGGTTGAGCGTAAACGAGCGAAGCGAAGATTCCATTTCACTACACTGGGGAAAAAATCCGGAATGTCTTTTTTTCTTTCTGTATTTTTGTCTGTTTTTTTAGCACGATTCCGGCAAAACCGATACTCCGATTGCGGGTGAAAATTTCATGGAGGCCTTCGAAATTCTGAACTTAGATCTGTTACGTTTTTGAGCGCAATCGGGAAATTTTTTCTCATAAAAAACGCAATTTTACGATTTTTTTCGATTTTTAAAAACTTTCTTCGTTGTAATGATTTTTTCACAGAACCTTAATTTCATGAATTAAGATATTCGTGCGAAATTTGAGCGTAATCGAAAAATTATTTCTCATGAAAATCTAAATTTTACGGTTTTTTTCTTTTTTAAAACAATTCTTTGACTTATTACACCTACATGCTTTATCCTATTGTAATTATTTTTTCACAGAACCTTAATTTCATGAATTAATATATTCGTGTTAAATTTTAGCGCAATCGAATATTTATTTCTTATGAAAATTGAATTTTACATTTTTTTTTGTTAAAAATTACGATAATTAAAAAAATTAAGTTATTTTTTTATTTAATTTAATTTAATTAAAAAAAAATCTTCGACTAAGTAATGATTTTTTCACAGAACAACAGAAAATCCGCGTAACACAACACATGGCAGCTCAATGCACCAATTACGCTCATCCAACAACGCGGCGGGACTTAAGCGTTTTCCTAGTATATTATAATTCATCCTAAATAACATTGTATTATATCATACCTATTACTCAATAGTAGTTCTATTTCTATAACTATAACTTGATCTACATGAAAAAATGCACATTCTATTTTATTATTCATTTTATACTATGTTTTAGCCTTAGGACTATTCACTCCCTCTTCACGAAGAGGTGTATACTTTGTGCCATGTATTAGTCTAGATGAATAAAGATCTACTCTACTCTACTCTACTCTCAATTCAGATTTTTCAAAAAGAGATTTTATAATGTGGACTTTTTACTTGAGTAAAATTGACTCCAAATTTTTTGGCGTATATTGTTCTCCTTAAGCTTTCGTTATCTTTGTTACATTCAAAACTAGATAAATAGTAAATCTACAGTAAAATTGGTTGTTATTCGGTGACTCAAGGCAGCAACTTTATCTGTAGAGTCTTTAATGTAGGTTATGTAATAAATAATGCAGTCAGATGTCAAAGGTATCTTAATGCGATCTACTACATCATTCTTGGATCCAATACATGGGTACCTGAGAGACGAATACATGTGCGTCAATACACGTTGAGCCCGCTTTCTGCAGCGAGACGACGAGTAAGGAAATTGCATCAGCCCCGGGACGAAATACGGAGGTGAAATGCTTGTAAGAAAATTGAATTAGGAGCAGATGGATCAGGGCGGAGTGAGTTGAGAGCTGCGCATCCATGAGACGGAGCACGAGGAACGAGGATGGAAACAAGAGTATGACGGATTAGAAGATTCCGAAGAGATATACATATAGTTAGATGGAGCACGAGGAACGAGGATGACGGAACCAAGGGGTGACAAATATATAAACACTAGGCCATCCCAGCTAGGTATCTCGTCCCGCTAGTTGCTACTAAACAAATGCTATCGATATTTTTTAAAAATCACACTTTTATATTTTATTGTAGGATTAAATCGCAATGGATCTAGCTGATTTTGTTAACTTTTCTCAGTAAACTCGTACCGGATGTCTTATTAAAATTTCAGCGCAATCTGTTCAGCGGTTCGGCTGATTTTCGACGTACAGATAGACAGACAGACACACAGAATCACAGAATGAGGGCCGTTTGAGTTGAATGGAGACACTCAGTCGCTCCGCTCCCTCGTTTAATTATGTATAAATATTACGTATTAGCAAGCTTCGAATTACTAAACTCTAAAATCGATCATGTTTTAGATTATGATGCTAGTTTGATGAAGTTTATTACAGCAATCTTAATGGAGGATTGGCATATACACAGCTTTATGATAGGAAAACATTTTATAGTGGCGATTAAATTTAACGACCAGCGAACCTCCTTGAAACCTATTAAACTAATGCCTCGTGTAGACCCCACCCCCACACCCCACTCGCACTTTTCGCGAATATCACATGATACCATGGTGTAAATGTGAACATGTGGGCTGGTGTAGACCCCCCCCATCCCTCTCCCGCACTGTTGCGAATATCACATGATACCATGGTGTAAATGTGAACATGTGGGCTGGTGTAGACCCCCCCCATCCCTCTCCCGCACTGTTGCGAATATCACATGATACCATGGTGTAAATGTGAACATGTGGGCTGGTGGGGTAATATTTTACCAGTGGCTTTTGACAAGGAGTAGTAATCTGATGTTACAAGTGAAGATGCATGACAATATGTGTGAGTATTTGATTTGGATGATGATGGAATGATGTTAAAAATTGAGTATTGAATTGTACTTGTAAAGATTCTTACATTTTGGTTTTACGCAATTCATTACATATTGAATTGTATGTATTTGTATTGTACGGCATTTTATACACTTTAAATTAAAAATTGTCTGGACCGGCACCTCCACCATTCCCTTAAAATTTATTTTGTTGTTACACGAAGATTAGGCTCATCTTATAATAGGCTACTGCATGTAAAATTGAATACTGGATTTTACTTGTAAAGAATTTTACATTTTGTTTTTACCGCAATTCATTACATATTGTATGTATTTTTATTGAACGATAATTAATAAGTAAAAAAAAAATGTCTTGGACCGGCACCTTCACCATTCCCTTAAAATTATTTTTTGTTGCCAGAATCACGGGTACACGCACATTACTACTTAGTTTTTAGATGAACGAGTCGATGGTAAAATCTTGAGAATGTTGTTTATAAAAATATAAGTGCAAATGTGAGCTCCATGGAATGCACATATTAGTTTTTGGAATCGAGTATTTCTCACAAAATATCCAATAGCGAAATTCCGAAAGTTATTTAATACGTGACAGGGCACAAATTACCTAAATCATTTCGTCGACAATAGTTCGTGGACTTCATCAAAAACTTGGCTGCATTGTTCACACCGAACTTCTGTGGGGGGGCGGGGGGGGGGGGGGGGGGACCACCTCTCCATCGGAAAGTTTCACTACTTCCAGCAGGAACAGCTCTGTCGTCGAGGAACTTTCATCACAGATTCGAAAAAATAACAACAATCGCGCTCTCTAAAACTGCCTTCAAGTAAGAAAACATATCCGTATATTACAAATTAAAGGCGTACAAAATATTGAAATATAATTTAACTTGGTTGACTGCGGAAATGTGGAAATTAACAAATATAATGGACTCTAATAAAATGAAGAAATTGAAACCGTATACGTGAGATAAATAATTTTACGATAGTGTTTACTTCTTGGCGTTAAGTACTTATTTCGTTAGTTTATTAATGACACTCGACATTTGGACTATTAAATAATTTTAGTAAATTTATATTAACATTTTAACGAAGTGACTTTATTTTATAGACTATAAAATAACAACCTAGAAAATAAACCATGAGCAGTTGAACTACTTCTAGAAAATAAACCATGAATTGTATTTTAGAGTCTAACCCACTCAGTTATAGAACTGATTTTCAGTGGGGGATGTATTTAATATATTTAATATAGTTCATACTTTAAATGTTATACCTGACTTTGGCAAATTGACAACAGTGTTATCATAAAGATCACGTGAAACAACACATTAAACAAAACATTAACATTAAATAACATCATATATGAGTGTGTTGCTCACTTAATAAAAAGTTATAGTGTAGTTAGTGTAGTACATGTTTCAATGCAGAAAGTCCTAAGTAAAAAATTCGCAATAGGCAGAAGTTTTTTTATCTTATGAGTTGAGTATTTATAACAATCCACATATTAAAATATCGAACCCGACCAGGACTTGAACCCGGGTCTTCCACCCCCAAAGTCAGTGACTTCTAAGCTGTTGGTGTATCATAGAAACTTTCCCTTGAATATGTTTAGTAAATTTATTGGATGAGCGAAGCGAAGACTTCAATTTCACCCGACCCCCCAAAAAATTTAGCTCGGGTGTTTTTTTGTTTTGTTTTGTTTTTTGTTTTTTTTCTGTCTGTTTGTTCGCTCTCTACCGGGCAAACGGCATATGCGATCTTGATGAAAATTTGACATGACCTTCGAAATCTCTGAACTTCGACTTGCTACGTTTTTGGGTACAATCGAAGAAATATTTCTCATGAATATCGTACTTTTGCGATTTTTTCGATTTTTAGTGCGATATTTTCGTGACATTTGGGCCGATTCTGACCAAACGGGTGGGGCTACAACGTTCATATTTCACATGCACATTGAGGTAATGGTGATGTTATACATTTTGAAAGAAAAAGTTGAAAAAAATAGCCAGAATCTATAGAAATAAAGCTTTTAATATATGATTTTTGTTTTTTTGTACGATATTTTCGTGCCATTTGGGACAATTCTGACCAAACGGGTGGGGCTACAACGTTCATATTATACATGGACATTAAGGTTATGGTGATGTAGTACCCTTTGAAAGAAAAAGTTGAAAAAGTTAGCCAGAATCCATAGGAATAAAGCTTTTTATATAAGTTTTTTACGGTAAATAAAACCAATTGACAAGAAACAAAAGAAACTTGACAACATTCACCTACAATGCGTAGCCAGCAAAACAAAGCACTAGCAAAAGTAAAGATATCCCACGCAAACTAAAAACTTTTAAAAAGCTCATCCATCAACGCGGCGGGACTTAAGCGTTTTCCTAGTTTTTGGATGAGCAAAGCGAAGACTTCGCTTCGCGAATTGAATTGAATTGAATTGACGACTTCAATTTCACTGACCCCCAAAAAATTTTGCTTTTTTTTTTTTTCTTTGTTTGGTTGTTTTTTTGTTTGTTTCTTTGTCTGTTTGTTCGCTCTCTACCGGGCAAACGGCATATGCGATCTTGATTAAAATTCGAAGGGACCATTCAACATCTTTGAACTTAGACCTGCCACGTTTTTTGGGTACAATCGGAAGAAATATTTCTCATAAATATCGTACTTTTACGATTTTTTTTCTAATTTTTAGTGCGATATTTCGTGACATTTGGGTCGATTCTGACCAAAGGGGTGGGGCTACAACGTTCATATTTTACATGGACATTAAGGTTATGGTGAGTAGTATCTTTTTAAAGAAAAAGTTGGAAAAGTTAGCTAGAATCCAATAGAATTAAGGTTATAATATAAGTTTTTTGAGGTATATAATAACAAGTAACAATAGAAACTTGACAACAATTACCTACAAGGCAAAGCACTTGCAACGGTAAAGAGATCCCACGACAACTAAAAACTTACAAAAAATCTTTTTCCATCAACGCGACTAAAAAAAGCGTTAGCGAAGCGGCCTTGTAAATTTAAAATATGTAGATTATATTTACCAAAAACAACTAAAAGTCCATGCTTAGTTATTTTCTCCGTGTAGATAAAAAATATTTTTTGGAAATAAATGTCACAGAACTTCTGTGGCTGAAAAGCGTCCTCGGCTCCAACCGCAAAGAGACATAGAAAACTCCTCGGCCGGATTGGAAATCGAACCCCCAGCCTTCCTCACTGGGGGGGGGGGGGGCAACAAGTGTGGCCTCGTGCAGGGGGCGCTCGCTCCAATCAACAGCCAAGTCGTGCGCATAGGAATTCATGAGGTCCACGCACACGAAGAGAATTTTAATGAGAAGAATCGCTTTAGCTATGTCAGATGAAGCCCTGTCTATAGTAGAAGACAGGCAGAGATTAGTCCAAGGTATAAACGAGCTTCTACCCCCACCAACTGAGTGTTAGCTCGAGCGCTTAGCGCGCGACTCTGATTCGAGAGGTCCCGGGTTCAAATCCCGTCGCGATCAGCAATACTGATTGAACATCTTTTCCTAGGTTTTCCTTAGTTGTTTACGTGGATGCAAGGGATTGAGACCTCTTAATTAAACAGCCCTTGGACATCCCTTCATTGTCCTATCCGCAACATACCTATTACCTAGTTCACCTAAAGAGGGGCATACATTGCACCCTACAACAAACCGGTTTCCCTCGAAAAAGGTTAAAATTTATCCAAATTTTTACCCCAACAAAATACCTAATTACCACAAAAATAATGTCCGGGTATTGTAATATTTCCCGTCATAACAATCACACACACTGATC
>JAMZAV010009197.1:0-26861 GCA_024449915.1 Sweltsa coloradensis | reverse complement strand
AAAAAAAGTAATAACCTAGATTTTACTTCCGTCGCAAATTTAAATTTTACCCTTCGGGGATTTGAATTTGAAGGCGTATGACTTAAAAAAAAATTCACCAAAAGAGTGCCCAATATATACAAAATTTTCATCAAAAAAAAAAAAAAAAAAAAAATCCAAATTTTTTTTTAGCAATTTTTCAAAAAAATTCATGGGGGTGTAGTATAGGGTGCAAAACACCCTTGTCGGCTGACAGCCGACATACGACCGGAAAGGGTTAGAGTCGATCAAAAGTCCTTATGCCTACATTGACAGAGAAAATAAAATATCAAAATATTTTCACTCTCATAAATGTGCATCTGAATCAGGTAAACAACAGATTGTCCACTTAAAGAACAGGCTGACGGAAACACACATTCGTGAGTGCGGAAATGTTTTATTTAATTATATTGAAGTAGTACGCGTATTTATTCATGATGCTATAGTGGAGGGCGATGTTAAAGGCCTTGTAAAGTCTTGGAATTAATGTTAGTAATTATTCATGTTCATTGTACGGAATGCTTTAGAAAAAGAATTGTAGAAATCGGTCCAGTTGTTAACGATATACTGAGGCTCGAGTTCCCCCATGTTATGGCCGCCTGTGACGTCATCTAAGGTGAATAACTGGTCTCGCGGCCGGCCGGCCGACTGACCCGCTAGCTAGAGGGTGGGTGGGGTGGTTGTAGCTTCATTCACTTTTGTAAGTCATCATTATGGAAGGACGAAGCTGTATTTTTCGAGCCACGTTGTACGGAAGAAGAATATTCAGTTATAAAAGAAAACACTGCATCAGAAACCACAAGATTACAGGAGCTACCTCTCTTAAAAGTAGCAACGGGAGTCGTGTAAAATCATAGCTATAAACACCTATAGTAGGCTATATCCGCAGTCATTGGTCCTCTGGCGTGTCAATTAGAAGAAGCCATTTTGAAAATACAGTTTCATTTTAAAGTAGATGGGAGCAATTGTTAGCCCAAATGGCCGTCAGGTTGACAGGTGAGCATATTAGACATTAACCCCAAATGATTACTAAGTTCCCTTATGCAATAACTCTTATTGTTTTTGTCTGTGCATTCCCATGCTGCACAAGCTAAAACCATATCAAACAATCCAGTAAACACTTTATTGCGTTAAAAAGCGTAAATTAAAATGCCAAATCGGCATTTTGAAAGGTTTTTATGACGCTTCAAATTTACGCTTGCGCCTGTGCGGACGTATTGGAGACTGCGGATCTAGCCTACTATAGGTTTTTAAACTAGGGTGTAAATGTGGCGAGTGTGTTGGGGATGGTGACAGACACCGAATCACATTTAATTAATGGCGTGCGGCAAGATTCTGACTAACATTTACCATGAGGCATATGATATGATGTTTTTAATATAGGGCCTACACACTTTGGAACGGTTAAGCTTAAATTTGTTGTACAACGAGAAATGCGCTAAAAAAAAGAAGAAACTTGAAAGTATAACCAACGCACTATGGCGACATATTGCGTACAAACAATTTGTGTTTTGGATGAACTCATGGCAAAAGGAATATAGAATTTTTGCGATTTGTCTTACCTTCATGTATAATTAAATCTATTTGTGAAGAGTATCCAGAGGCGGGTGGTGTTTATGTGAGCTTGAAAACGGCAGGAGGTATTGCAGAAGAATATTTACAGTGAATCAGTGACAATAATATAATTGAATACAAAACGCAATTACTTGTCATTTTATTCGGAAATGTTTTTTATGTAATTTTTCCCTTTTATAACAATAATCGCATTTGTAAGCTGATCGAGTAATCTATAATAAAAAATACAGAAAAATTTAATAATCAGTTGGCAGGGGCGTGGGAAAACGGGGGGATGAGGGGGAAAACTCCCCCCCCTTGTGGGGGGTCAAGCCAGATATGGGTGTCACTTTCTAACTTTTAACTTGTTGGGTGATTTTTAGGATTTTATTACAGTCGGGCTTGCAAAAAAAAAGGGAAAGGGTTTTTGTTAACATCTTTTGAAAGATTCAGAAAGAGACGTGATTTGTGGGGACTAGACTAGCCATCTGATTTTAGACTAATATTCATTATATTTTTGTGAAAAGTTTTCACTCCCAAGCAGACTGTCGACCGATTTTAATCAGGAAATCGATCTTTAAAAGCAATACGTATTAGCTTCAAAAATGTAACCCTTATCATAATTAAAATTCGCCTGAAAAACGTGTTTTAGGCCACCTATCAAGGGCACCTTTTGAAAAAATCTCGCCTACGGCGAAAACGCCTCCGGCGGCTGGGGCTTTTGCCCAGGCCCGGTTTTCCCACCCAAACCTCGTAGTCAACTTGAGTGTGACCCCCCCCACTAAAAAAATAGTTCCTACGCCACTGTCAGTTGGTAAGGAAACACGTGGACAAGCGCTAGGAACGTCTTGAAAGTTGGGGGGGGGGGGGGGGGGGGGGGGGGGCAAATTCATTAGCAGATCCTGTGTGTGCGACAGCTGGGGGCTGGGGCAAAGCCCAAATTTCACCATAATATAGTTATTTCATCATTTTTTAAAACTGCACTGGACTCTGGTAAACGAAGTTTAACAGCAACTATCTGCGATCTAAAAACTTAAAAAATGGACGTGAAGTGGCTCATTTTAGTAAATTTCAACCAAATTTTTGAAATTATGACGAAGATACAGGCCTACGGAGATTCTGGGATTAATATTTAACTCATGTTAGCTTTGCCCCCTGCACCCCCCCCGGGGTTCCTTACACCACTGCAGTAGATCTTTTTTTGAATTGTTTTAACTGACTTATTTTCTAAGAATATAACTGCCTTTCTGAATAAATTATGGCATTGTTAACATTACATTTTGCAAATTGCAATAATAGTAATTTAATAAGTAAAGCAAAGTAGGCCTAATTTTTTTACTATATTTTTAAATGAAAAAAGATAAAAATAAATACACATACAATATTATTATATTTTTGTTATATAAAACTAACTAATGTTTAGCACTAAAAAAAACAGAAATAAAAGGCTTAGTTCAGCCGAGTAGAAAGTTCAAAATCTTCTTCTTTGAAGAGGACAGAACAAATACGAGTGTTTTTTAGATGGAAACAAATTTATCCTAGTTATTTTGCTGAGACACTGCTATGGAAGAACGGGGAAATCGTGTTTTATCAGGGATAACGTGCATGTAAATGTCTTACTGCCTACATTACTACCCAAAAATATGCAACAATAATTCACATAATGTTTGGTTTGCATGCATATATCTTATACTTACTTCAAACAAAACACTTTACTTCGCACTCGCCCCCCCCCAAACACATGCACTGAACTGTGTCAACGCATGACTGACAGTGACCGAGAATAGATAGCTCGTGTTATAGTACCTGTCACCTCGGTATGCGGACGGCGCTCGGGCGGGGGTAGCTTCACCTTAGCATGACGTGCCCACTTGGTCACGTGACGTCCGGGAGCGCCAACGAATTCTGAGTACCAGTGGGCGATTTCGCTCAGTTTTTTGCGCTGTTCATAATATCAATCAATCAATCAGTAAAAGATGTTGTCCTAGAGTTTACAGAGGCCTTAAGTTGATTTACAAATTAACATTACAATCAATTATTCAAGGAGAATTGACCTAGAGAGTTTGCCACACCCCTATTTTGACACTAAATTTGAAAAGTTTGAATAAAAACTATTGACAAAATAGCTTCACATAATTGCCCGCAACCTACTACTACTACAACAACAACTTACCGAGGCCGATATTTGCATAAATAAATACAGGACGTATTCAGGTTGTTTATTATTCTTGGTAATTTTTTTCCATTGAAAATGTTGATAATAACATCTACACTTTGCTTTTATTGATCTAGCAATGATTAAATTTGAACAATACCCCGGTGATATTGTAAGATCCAAGTTGGAAACTGGTAAGACCTAGTTTGGACTAACATTACCAAATTATGAGTCTAGTAAAGATAGTGTATTAAAATAAATTTTGGTGCACTATCGTCATGTGAAAATTATAATACGTGACCAATCAAAGCAATGCTGTAATCCAGTTGATTCTTGAAACGCATTCTTTTGGAGGCCAAAGATAAAACATGAATACTGTCTAAGTAGGGGCAGGTGACAAAAGCAATATCATCAGGGGCAAGAAGCACAAAACTGGTTCAAAAACTTGGATGGAAACCTGTTTCTGCATAGCCAAAAGCAAAGTCAGAAACTACCTAAAGTGAGACTTTCACGGGAAGATTGGGTCAACTGGTTACAAGAATGTCCTCCCTCTTTACCACCACCACCTTCCTGGCACAGAGCACAAGTGGGACAAGAGGTAGATAGTACTCATCTAATAAGTCGCTCGACCCTTCTATTGGTCTCGAAAACCATCCAAAGTAAATATGTTCGTTGAATAGAGTTAAATCCTTCCTTCCTTCATTTACGTTAACTGTTGTATTTACCTTTTAAATGCCCTTAATGTAATGATTTTAACTTAAAGTTTAACTGTCCTCAAAATCAACAGAAAATGTTTTTGAATGCTAAAAATTGATTGAAAAATAAGAACTTAACAGTATAATAACAACACACTTCATCAGAAGTGCTTAGAATATTTTGTAAACATTTGTTAATTCTCAATCAATTTTTGCGGTTAAAAACATTTCGTAGTTGATTTTATTTCAGGGAAAAACATTAAAGTTTTAAAACATTTAACATTAAGAAACATTTAAGGTAAATTACAACAGTTTTATGTAATGAAAAAGAAAAATTAATTTATCTCTATTCAAGTGTTTCAGAGGACCATCAATAGAAGGGTCGAGGATAGGTAAGATCTAAATCTTGTGCACTCTGACCGTCCGAGAAGGTGGTGGTGTAAAGAGGGGGAGGAAATTCCTGGTACCTGCGGACCCCCCCAATCTCCAGTGACGTCCACTTAGTACAGTTGCCTACACACTGTTTTCTTAGGTATGGCATGAGTTCATTCAGAGCAGCGACGAAATCAGGATCAGATTTGCATAGAAATGATCCGCGCCACAGAGAAGTATCTGCTCCGTCTGAAACCAAACAGCTCACTGGCGGACGAAGCGTTTCCAAAAATATTAAAAACAGGTCTGCGAACAAGTTAAAAAAGACTCAAAATTCCACAAGGTCTATATGCATTGGCACTAAATTCGACCAAATACAATTCCTGTTGTCTGTTAGTGTCACCATTGGAATTTGCTGATAACTTTGTCTTTAGGGTATGCTGGGCTATCTTGAAATAAATCTTGTTGATTTTTACCCAAAGTCCGACCCAAAACCTACATTTCCGAGTCAATCACAAGCTTTGAAAAGGCTAACTTTATTGCTATTGCGCAATACCATCGTCTTATATCACAAAGTAGGTGTATACATGATAATTATAATGTGCCTTCATATTGAATCATCATTCGTTAATGTAATTAATTTGCCGATTATTTTAGGAATTGATTCGGCGACCGAGAAATTGCGCTAGTGCAAGTTAATAATCATGCCATGTGTTTCAAACTGCCTGCGGTCCTCTTGGGCAGGATATTATGTTGAGGAAAAACCCCACCACAGCCGGGTGCTCTCTTACTAAGTGAACATTCTGATATCATCAATCACTGAGGTGAGTTTATCGTTGCAACAATTGCTCACATCAAAGGTTGCCATCGATATCGATATCACAATTATTTCGATATTGATATTTGTTTTCTATATAGCGATATTTCAAATACCAAAATTGAGTTCAAAAACGCGTAAAAAATGAAAAAAATTGGTTTGAGTAGTCCCCCCGGCCATCGAGTAAAGTCTGCATGAATCCATGCGACCATCGCATTGTTTGTGCCTAGAGTGCCACCGGCACGGTTCGAACTGGCGTATACAGGTCGTAGTGGCGATGGGAAGATGCACATTTGGGGGAACTGCCATGGAACTATATTTAAAATTTGAGGGATGGAAAATCGATTTCTATAGATATCGTTTGGCCATTTTTTTTGCGATAATCGATAAATGGATTTCATATCGATTGGGCATCCCTAATCAACATATACTTCATCCCCATACACCATCCTTCGGATGAGACGTTAAGCGTTGGTCCCCTTGGTACTTTTCAAAAGGAGTAGGGCTACATGCCGTACCGGGTTTCCCTCCTCCCGCTCTGTTAATACTTCATCCTCAATCTACACCACTCACATCTCGATAAGCCAAGTGATTAATATGAGAAGTTAAAGCAATATCCAATCATTTTGTCATGATAAAGTAAATGTTGTTGATGAATGAATAGAATTAAAGGCTTAGTTCCCAGCTTATCACTTCCAACTCCTCCGGTCCACACTATGGCCACTAGAGGGCACTAAAAATATATTTTCGACCACAATAAAACTCTCACTCTATTCCAAAAGCCCCTTATCTATGCTCCCATATCTCAACCTGGCACCCACTTCAATAAATGCACACTGACAGTTTTTAATAAATTCAGCAACTACTTAATTGCACCATGCAGAATAAAGCTACTCCAAATGTGGCATCCAACCTGCCGATGGGGGCCAACTGCCCCCCCCCCCCCCCAATATTGGTCAGAGGGGGAGGGGTTGGGGTGCCACAATTTCCATTTTAGATGATGTATTTATGAGATATTATATAAATATTTGGTATAATTTTCTTATTTTGCCTATTTTTTCTTCATCTCTTATTAAAGTTTTTGTCAATCAAACTTCGTCCAAAATACTCGAATCACACTATTAGATCGAAAAATTTTCCAGGGCTGTGCGCCCCCAGAGCCCCCTCATTGTTTCCAATGGGTGTACTGTACCAGGAAAGAGCCCATGGTGACACCACTGACTTGTACCCACATAACCCTTTAACTAGTATAGTACTCTGACCATGATCTTTGGAGGTGCAAAAATGTCCCCCCTCCCCCCGAAAAACAATGGTAGTTAAGCCACTGCTACTACTCTGTGATGAATATCTGAAAACCTACACAATGTACTGTACTTACCATAACATTAGCCTATGTATCGACCTTTACCAACAATCAATCCTATCATTATTCATGTATTTTACTTTTTTTGATTCTAAGGCTTATTTGTATTATAAACTCAACATCGTTCTGATGTTTTAAAAAAAAAATACTATAGGTAATTAATATTAATTAGCCTTGTAGTAAATTTATTGTAATGTAAAGCTAGGATAGTATGCAGGTATGTATGCTTCTTTTGTTTTAGTATGTATGTAGTAATAATAAATAGTAAATTATATATATAATAATATATATATATAGCAGGACCTAATATGGAAGAAACATTGGTAGGGAGGTGCTTCATC
Source organism: Sweltsa coloradensis (assembly GCA_024449915.1). Classification (NCBI taxonomy): domain Eukaryota; kingdom Metazoa; phylum Arthropoda; class Insecta; order Plecoptera; family Chloroperlidae; genus Sweltsa; species Sweltsa coloradensis. Next base: position 19,546 of record JAMZAV010009197.1, on the reverse strand, counting down.
CCACAAAGTAAACAAATGATAGGCTATCGCCCTTTTTCAATTGTTTTTAAAAGAGGGAGCGGAGCGATCTGAGTGTCTCATTCAACTCGAACGGCTCTTCATTCTGTGATTCGTGTCTGGCTGTCTGTACGTGAAATCAGCCGACCGCTGAAACAAATTGGGGTGAAATTTTTAAACAGAATCCGGTACGAGTTGTACTAAGAACTCGTAACAAAATCAGCTGATCCACTGCGATTTAAGCCTACAATAAATACAAATTGTGATTTGACAATAATATTAATGGCATTTGTTTCGTAGCAGTTAGCGGGACGTGGGTGTCTGTGGTCCTGCATGGCCTATGGTAACCATTTAGCCTAACGCACGGAGGATGGGGTTCGATAACGTCGGTTCTAAACTTTTTTTATATTTTTAAACCACATATTATTTTTGAGGGGTGTTAAATGGGAAATAAAAATTAGGTAATTTCGTTATCTGGAATTTGTTAATGTTTCAAGCTAATCGTTGAAAAGGTCCAGGCATCATAGCTATTTTATGTGTATATCTATGAGATGGTAAAATGACATGCAAAAATTTATTCAATTAATCAATAATCTTATAATATTCATCGAATCAAACATGTTTATATCACTGATGCACCCTAATCATCAGTAATCTAATCGATTAATTGTAATTACGAATAATATGAACTCGTAATTAGCAATAAATTAATGATTAGTAATTCAAGATAATTAAGCCATACAGTCGATTTTCAATTAGTAAGTACATCAATACATAAAGACAGGAAATAAGATGAAGGTTTTTAATATTCAAGTCATTTCATGAGTATTTAAGGGAGTATTAATGTTTGAAGTTCACTAATATTGTCAACATAGTGGTATTTTGAACTTACCATCTGAATCATCCGCATGAAGCTGTCAGGTATTCTGCAGCCAGAGTTTCGAATTGGTCTCGAAGCCTACAGATACTAAGAATTCTACCATTGACTGGTTCGGGGAAATAGAATAGCATCACTCTAGAGAAGTCGAGCTTCTAGACCCTAAGGGAGGTGAGGGGCGAGATTTTACCGTGAAACTAGTTGGTCATTACGATAAGCCGTGACGGTATTATCATGACCTAGTAGGGGAGAAAAATGCACAAAGGGAACCCTCCGAATATGGATAGGCAGGAGATAGGCAGGAGAAAGTGAGTGTGAGCGAGTGTTGTGAGAGGTGTCGGTGGTGTCGTGGACGCGCACTGCCGGCGGGTACGATATTGTGATTTAGTTTGGGCGGAGGACCTAACCTGCGACTGGTCAGGATGGTGTCGTCTATGGGACTTTGTTTTTGGCTTCCTGTGCCTCTGTAGGGAATTAATGTTTGTGAGTGCGGGATGAATGAAAAGTGAAAAGTGATTTTTCTTCTTTTAAATTCGTTTGAAGGCTTTTGTATCATATCTTGATTTATTTTCACCGAATTATACACTAAATATCACATTAATTAATAATTCTCCGAGTGTAATTCGTCCAATCGTCCGTTGGAACAGTCAAGTGATACACTAAAAATATCACATCATAATTAAGCTCCGCGAGTGTAATTCGTCAATCGTCGTTGGAACAGTCAAGTGTATACACTTAAATATCACATCATTAATTAAAATTCGCGAGTGTAATTGTCAATCTCGTTGGAACAGTAAGTGATAACATCAAATACCACATCATTAATAATTCGACGAGTGTTAATCCGCAATCAATCTTTTGGACAGTTTAGTGATACCCTAAATATCACAAAAAAGTAGTTAATTAATAACTGAGGGCATTCACAATCACCATTCAAAATCACGGATCGGAAAATCTTCGGAAGTGTTCGTATCTTCCTGTGCTAAAATAGTGAAACCGACGGTTAGTCGAGAATCCGACGGCGCGGCGCATTGGTTTTCCCACCACTCAGACGATAACCAGCTGTGATGGCCGGCGACAAAATGGTCATCGTCTACAGCTGAGTAAACGGAGCTAGGAGATCGAACTCGCGACCGTTCTATGCGCAGTAAAACGATGGGAGTACCCAATTCATTATTCTAAATTAAAGTCATTCTTTTAATTAAAATTCAATAATCAATTATTATTATTTTTTAGAATTTGGAGGGTAAAAAGAAATGTAATAGGCAGGTGGATTAGCCAAGGGTACTTAGAAATTGTGTTAGAATTGGATCCATAGGTAGGCAGGTGTTTAACAATTAATGGAAATTGTTCTTTTATGATCATAATATATTTTAATGGAACTCATTTTACTAATCTTATGATTAGTAGATAGATCCATTTTGAGTCCTACTCTTAAATTTAAGTTTGTTTTTCAGGTTTTCTTCGTAAATTCATTTACCAAACTAATTAATATAATTATGATCATAATTAATATTAATATAATTTTTCTGATTTTTTAATTGGAGTTTAATGTTTCTGCCGCATTTTTGAGCTAGTAATTTATTTCTTTTTTTGTTAGTTACACCTCCGCGGCCAAAGAGAAACGCTTGTTTGCCCTTTTTTTTTGGGTGGTTGCCTGACAATGTGTCGCCCAGTACGTGGGCTTGATTTTACTTGCCAAACTCGAGGTTATAATTTTGTTTGAAATGTTAAAATTGGTTGCTAGCCAAATTGGTACTGACAATTTGGCGAGACCAACGTGTGGCATGTAATTACAGCGACCGGGATAATTATAAAATAATATAATTTCTTTAATTAACCTCAAAATTGATATATCAAAAAAAAAAAAAATGACAAAATGGATCTATCCGAGGTGGTAATGAACATGCTTAGACAGAGGTAAAAGGAAAATAGAAACGCAAATGGGTTAAAAAAGGACCTGAGCAAGAAAATAGGGACACTGCAAAAACAAAAAAATGTCACAGGAAATGAAGGAGGAAATTCATAAAGTTAACATACTACAAGCACAAAAACTGGAAGAAAAACTTGATAACAAGTTCCAGGAAATGGAAATCAAAAATAGATTAACACATATGGGAAGATAAAAAGGAAATAAGACTGTGGGTCACAGGGAAATAGCAGAACGCAGTCATGAGCTAGAGTATAGAAAGAAACAGGGAGTAGATGAAAGTGATGATAATGAATGAGAACAATTGATTTGAAAAATGGGAACGTCAGAGAGTTTTGTGAAATCGGATGATAATGTGTTATCAAAAGCGTTTGATATGGCAATGGATAGAGTGGATGAAAGGTTTTGAGGATATTGAAAATGATGAAAATGTTGATAATGAGGGACTGGCATAATAATTTGATAATAAAAAAGGTTTGCTGGTTTGATAATAAAGTGATTAAAATGGATTAATGGAGAAAAGGAATCGTGGGTGATATTAGTATGAAAAGAGTAGCCAGGAGGCATGGGGTATGTTAAAATGGTCGCAGTGAGTGTACAACAGGGGACGTTGAAGGTAAAGTGATGGTTGGAAGAAGAGAGAGAGATGGAAGATGGAATTTGAGCAGGACAAAGTGAAAGATGGAGTTTTGAGCGGGGGGGGGGGGGGGGGGGGGGTGTTTCGGCAAATAGTGGGGCGGGTGCGTGGGGCGTAGTAAACGGCAAGAGACATACCAGAGAAAGGAATAATTGCCAAATATTTAAAACTAGGCATCTCGGACCAGAACAGGTGACGGCATAGGCGCGGATGAAAATGCCATTGAACGGACGTCGAGGCGTATAAAAGTAAAAAATGAAACAAGTGGTGTAAAGTCAATCAAAAATGACCGATAATGATTCAAAAGAAGGTGATAGCAACTTCCACTTTAGCATGTTAATTGGCACTTAATTAGGAGTATAATTAGTGCAAAAATAATAGTTTTTTTTTTGTAAGAATCATTATCATAACTATCAAGCTAAGGTGATGGTGAATGAAACAAATCAAAAGTCAGATTAATTTTGATTTTATATAGAAAGAAAAAATAAAAATATATAAGTAATAATCAATAATTAATTTCTAAGAATGGTTAATAATTGACAGGATGATTTGGTAGTGAAAGGGTTAGGAGACAAGGAACTTTCAACAAATTATGCATTTATTGTGAATTATGAGGTGTATGAAAGTGTTATTGTAATGTATGGAATGTAATAGCTGGGAAGTAGTGTATAATGCTGAATTTATCACTGGTCACATTAGCATTGGAGAAGTGACCGGCAGATTGGTATAATTTCAGAATTGGATGGTATCCTTTTCAGAGTTATAGCAATCCTAGATAAGAGATTTGGCATTTGGTGCATACATGGACGGTTCACTGCCCTAAGTTAATTGGACGGGGAGACAAAGTTAATCACCTGTATTTTGTATTTGTAGCTAGTGACCTTTCATAGCAACTGAGAATAAGTAAATGTGGAGTTGACTATAGGAAAGGATATTTTATTGTTTATGTGGTTTTGTCAGAGGATGAAAACAATTGTATGCATGTTCCAAAGTACCCCAGCATGTAAACTTAATTAAATGAGACGTGAATTTTAGTATGTGCGAAATCGCTTTACAAACAGAAAATTACAAAATATCACCTGAAACGAGAAAAGTAATAATTGTTAATTAATGAAAGGGAACGTTTCTTTAATTTCTTTCAAATAATATGTCATATTATAAAACAATCATTATCAAATTTATAATGTAAAAAATGAATTGTAGGAAGTTAATTTGAAAATGTACACCAAATATTTTCTTTACAACCTGTTAGTTATGTTGGTGGCATTGATTTGTTGGAGACGAATTGAAGAGTGAACGGCTATTCATTGAAAGTGAAAGTGGATCGTGGGTGGTTGTCGAGTTTTGGTGTGTAACTGCACAAGATGGCTAGGTCGCATAGGAAAAGATGATGCAGGACTTGACAGGCCACGAGGTCTTTTCAAATGGACAGTGTGTTGATCTAGAACCAGCTTGTGGTTCACATTAGGTACAGACCGTTCAAACAAACAGAAGACTGACTTCCGAGAATCGGAAATGTAACATGTATTCATTGACCACAATGCCAACCAACTTAACATGAACTTTTTAAAATTGTAATTTAAGTTTTAATTTCTTTTATGATTTGTAACCAATAATAAAGTAATTTGAAGATAGATACATCATTTAAATATCAAACATTTTGAAATTTAATGCAGAAGTTTCATTATAATTTTAATTAATATTTGAGTGAATTGTAATATGAAAATATAATCAATATGAGTTAAATAAGATAAGTATAGTAAATAAGTATTGAAGATATAATTAAGCAATTTAATTATAAGATGGAACAGGAATTAAGACATGAAAATGAGTTTCCATAAAATAAGTTGGTCGTGTCTATAATTCGAATTAATTAAATAGGATTCCAATTTAATTATCATAAGGGGTATTGTAAAAGTTCCCAAGGCTCTCATAGCTATTTTTTATGGTATATCTAGATATTGGTAAAAGAATGCAAATTTATTCAATAATCTAATTAATCTTATTTAATATTATCGAATCAAACATGTTATATCATGATGCATTCCCTATATCAGCGTAATCATAAGGATTACTTGTAATACGAATAGAATCGTAATTAGCAATAAATTAATGATTAGCTAATCAGCTAAATAAGCCATCTACAGTCGATTTCAATTAGTAAAGTACAGCAATACATAAAGACAGGTAAAATAAAGATGAAATGTTTTTTATTTCAAGGTCATTTCATGAGTATTAAGGGAAGTAATTAATGTTTGAAGTTCACTAATATTGTCAAACATAGTGTATTTTGAACTTACCATTGAATCATCCGCATGAAAGCTTCAGTATTTCCTGCAGCCCGAGTTCGATTTGTGTCTCGTAAGGCCTACAGATACTAAGAATTCTACCATTGACTGGTTTCGGGTGAAATAGAATAGCATCCACTCTAAGAGAAGTCGAGTTCTAGACCAAGGAGGCTGAGGGGCGAGATTTTTACCGTGAAATAGTTTGGTCATACCCCGATAGCGTGAGTATGATCACGTGACCTAGTAAAGGGGAGAAAAATGCATAAAAGGAACCCTCCGAGATGATAGCAGGAGATAGGCAGGAAGTGAGTGGAGAGTGTAGGTGAGAGGTGTCGTGGGTCGTGGCGCGACTGCTTGCTGGGTACGATAATAGCGATTTAGTTTGGGCGGAGACCTACGCCGACTGGTCAGGATGGTGTAGTCTTAGGCTTGTTTGGGCTTCTGTGCTCGAGGACTCCCCAAGTAATGTTTGTTGAGTGCGGGTGAATGAAAAGTGATTCGCTTCTTTTCTTTTAAATTCGTTTGAAGGCTTTTGTATTCATATCTTTGATTTATTTCAAAGAATTATACACTAAATATCAAATCATTAATTAATTCTCCGAGTGGTAATGTCAATGTTTCCGTGTGAACAGTCAAAGGATCCACTAAATATCACATCATTAATTAATTCGCGAGTTGTAATTTGTCAATCAATCGTGTGGAACCGTTAAGTGATACATCAAATACACATCATCAATTAATTCGCCTGAGTGTAATCCGCCAATCAATCTTTTGGAAAGTTTAGTGATACCCTAAATTATCACAAGTAGTTATTAATTAAAACTGAGTGCATTTCATCAATCAAACATTTCAAAAGCACGGATCGGAAATCTTCGGAAGTGTTCGTGGTGTGATAAATAGTGAAACGCTGAACGGTAGTCCGAGCATCGGACGGCGCGGAATCTTGTTTTCCCCCACTCATGACGAACCAGCTGTGTAATGGCCGCGAAAATTGGTCATCGTCTACAGTAACTGAGTAAAACGGAGCTAGGAGAAGCGAACTCGCGAACCGTTCATGCGCAGTAAAACGATGAGTACACCCAATTTACATTATTCTAAATTAAATTCATTCTTTTAATTAAAAATTCACTATCAATTATATTATTTTTTATGAAAAATTTTGGAGGGTAAAAAGAAATGTAATTAGCAGTTGGATTAGCAAGGGTATTTAGGACATTGGTAGGAATTTGGGATCCATAGGTAGGCCAGGCCTGTTTAACAATTAATGGAATTGTTCTTTTATGATCATAATTATATTTAAATGGGAACGCATTTTACTAATCTTATGATTTAGTAGATAGATCCATTTTTATCCTACTCTAAATTTAAAGTTGTTTTCAGGTTTTTCTTTTAAATTCATTTACCAAAATAATTAATTAAGTTATGATTCATAAGTAATTAAGTAATATTAATTTTCTGATTTTTTAATGGAGTTTAAGTTTCTTCCGCATTTTTGAGCTAGTATTTATTCTTTTTTTTGTTAAGTTACAACTCCGGGCAAAGAAACGCTTGTTTCTGGGTGGTTGCCTGAAACGTTTTGAATACGTATTCGCTTTTTGAATGTTCAATTTAATAATATTAGTGGCAACAGAGTGAGGTCTTGTAAGGTGACCAGACGGTCCGGTTTTTAGAAAGTCAAATACACTTGCAACTCACTCGTTTAACAATGACTTTTGGCGTCCGTCCCTTAGTATAGTATGCTACCGGTATGTGAATTACAACTAGGAAAACGCCAAAGTCGTTGTAGACGATGTGAGTGAGCCATGTGTTGAGTACCCGGTATCATTTCCTTTTTCTCCCCCTATACATTAAGACTTGGATCTAGACGGTTGTTGGTCTTTCATACCTAGCCCATGTCATAGGCTAGTTTATGGCCGCAGTATGGCCCTTACAGTTGACGTGCTTTTTACACAAGATAAATCAAAAACCCCTAAAACAAACTTTCCCAATTTTTATATCCATCAACTTGTATGCAGATGTTCCGCGTATTCAACATATGACGTGCTCACTCGTCTAACATGACTTTGGCGTTTTCCTATTCTAGTTAGATAAGGCGACTTATACCTGGAAAATGTGGGAGACCTGTGTCAATCACTTGGCCGGGAAAGATTTTGGAATTCTGGATTGTATTTAAAAAAATGCATATAATGCAGTGTAGTTCTATCATCTGTGACATACTATGGAAAACATAGCCAGTTACGAAAATATGTGTAAAGATGCCAGGTATCACTCAATCTCCGAGCAGAATTGGGGTACCTTGAGCGTGCAAGATTTAATTCACCTTGGTACAGCATCTAAAATTTTCACAGGCCTGGGCAAAAAGCAAACAAAAAAGCATTTCTTTCAAAAAACAAAACCAATGGTGTTGAATAATTCCGACACATTGCAAGCCTATTTTTCAATTATTATTTCTTTTATGTTTTAAATTGCAATGGATCTAGCTCGATTTGCTAGTACCTCGTAACTCGTAACCGGATGTCTTCTATAAAATCAACCAATCTTGTTAAGCGATCGGCTGATGTACGTACACACCACACACACACACACACACACACACACACACACACACACAAGAAGAAACAGAATAAGCGCCGTTTTGAGTGGAAGTGTAACTTCAGTTGCTCGCTCCCTAGTCTAATAAAGACTATTATTATTAGTGATGATTGGAGGAAAGGAATAGTTTCAGTAGCGATCCAATACATAATGCATGTAAATACCAAAAAGCAGACTGTTGTGAGAAGCACTTACCACCCTTTTTTTTAGTTTTTTAATACTACTTCTAGGTTTAGCATAAATCAAGCTGTATTCTCGGACACTAGGTGCACGCCTCTTGTATAAGTCTAGGCCTGGCCTCCTTCCAAGCAATAACTTTTACTATCACGTGTTTATAGCATGGTTAACCCTGATTAATGCCGTGAAAAAATATTGATTTATTCATTGAGTCATGGTTAGTTATGTCGTATGACATTGACACTTGGACTTGGGCAATACCATCCTAGTCGATCCTTCCCATCTTGACTTCGGCTTCAATATTCCACTCTTCTCCCTGTATTTAGACACTACTTATCTTGTCCAACTTCAACCTGACAAACGGCAAATCAATTTCACTACAGTATAGGCATAAATTTTAATGCAAAGATAACTTCTTTAGAATGGGATTTCATGGGATAAATATCAGGTACAGTACACATTCAATACAAACTACAAAGATATTCTTTTAGACATGCAACATGCACATTCAATATCAAATATGGGTATCCATTATGTAATCTCATCATCATCACATATCTTTTGCACGTCCAACTCTGCTTTGGGTCGGCTTTGAAAGAGATAAGACACTCTGTCTTCTTCTCTCCTTCCACCCACATTCCAGTATCATTCCTGTTCCACTTCTTATTACTACCACTATTATCCGTTGTGCGTGGTCTGCCCCTTGGTCTCTACCTGGAATTTACCATTACATCATTCTTTAGGCAATCTCTTTTCCGTTCCATCCTTTTGTCATGTCTGAATTATGGTTAAAATAAATATTACAAAAAATTTACTAGATTTGATTTCACAAGACATGCGGTATGATAATCAGTTTATGATTAATATGATTATTCTTCTAAAAAATCATAATTGATCCAGTCTTCCTGTAATTGGTGATTGCAAACTCACAGGAAAATATCGTAATTTACTGCTTGTTTCAACAAATTCTTTTCTCGTGTGCATTTCCACCATCTTGACCATCAAGAATCAGTATCAGGCCATAAGCTGCTACACTCCACTTTTAATTCGATTTTTTATTTTTTTAAAACATTTCCATAAATTGCCACATGGCCTTGCCATGTTGATACACGGTTCCCGATTGACACCGAAGTTAATCAAACATTGTGCGTGCGTCGTATTTGACGTGGGTGACCTTGGAAACACACGTGCTGTTGTGTGCAAAGGGGGTGAAGCAAGATCGCAAAAGGTGACCCGATGGAAACGATCTTCGCACTTTCACTCTTGAGAGCTCTGTCTGTTGGAGAACAATGCCACAAGTTTCTGGTATTCGGATAAAAACAAAAATGAGAATGAGGCATATTATCAATTGCAGGTTTCCTGAAAAAAAAAATGCTGCCCAAAAGACCAAAATTCATCATCTATTTGATTAAATTTCCAGCCAATACAACAGACCATCATTCAATACGTCTTGTGTGAATGCAATAAACTCTAATAGTTTAATAAGTGATTTCAGAGGCTCAAAACATAGCTCACACCATTTCTGACAGATTGATATTTACACATCCAATCTTTGATTCATGCCTGTGGTAGAAAAAATCACTATTATTTTTACCACCATTTATTGTTCGATATATCGATTCAAATGCAGCAGTCACCTTCCTTACAATAGATTCATTTTATTTTTTTGTTGTGCAATCCTTTATCATCACCATTCTAAGTTCATTGTCTCAAAAGTACTAATTGTTGTTAATAGAGAAGAGAGAGTAAAACAACTAGCACAATATTCTGACACTAGTACTGTACTCAGTAGGATTATTAGTAGAGTGAATAAGAATACATTTTTGTGGTCGTAATAACCCAAACCTTCAAGATTGTTAAACATAATTAACGAGTGCTATGTACTACCTGCTAGGCCAAATAGGAATTATATTCATCTTTGGAATTTAATAATTTAAATTTGTAACAAAATAATATGTTTTTAGGTGAAATTTTTTCATAATTTCCAAGTTATTCTCCTCACAGGAAGAAAGTTACCACATCTCCTCAGTGAGGATCATACTTTGTTCGCTTGAAGTTTGACAACGATTTAAACAAACTGACATCATATGGATATGGCTAATTCCCAATTACTCTCATGCATCCACACTTAAATTGTAGGTATACATATATATCATATCTATGGCCTAAAAAATAAATTTATTGAGGTAGTTTATAAAACTCTAGAGCAAAAACCAAGGATGTATGTCTAGCAGTAGGCAACTTAGGACAGTGAACCTCAATCTTATAGGAAAAACAATCAACTATAGCAAATGGTTGAGTAACTTTTGGAATAGTGATTATGGGCTCAATGCCTCATAGATAGCAGTATTGCAATGATGGACAAAATTAGAAATACATTGAGTAACAGAACATAACTATTATAATATGTATTGACAATGTGGCATAGCACCAGTGCTTAGAACTGGACAAATGCCACAGTGTCAAGAAATTATAATTTTTCAGTGCAGTAACAACAGTCAAGGAAAAATGGATGTTAATAATTTAATTAAAAGTAGTAAATACTTTTGTGGTGACTTTTAATTCTTATACTATTGTGAATTGCCTTCTAAGATGAATCGGAATTGTTTTATGTATAATAAAAATAGTGATGTGTGTAGGTGAATTATCACCAAGTTAAGTACTGCAATGTTACTGACCCTATTAGTAAAGTAGTACAGTCGTACATTTTGAAATTTCCGTCATTATCTCTAATGACTCCAATGACTAAAATTGGAAACGGGTTGTAAATACATTAGTTTAATGTTAAAATACATAGTTATGCCACAAAAACATTCACACCTAAAGGGGAATTCTTGTACCAATAGTTAGGTAACCAACACTACAATTGTCTAAGTGCAATATTGTTACAAGCATGCATGCTATATTTTTATTGAGTTTATATGGTGTCACCATTTATCACCATTTAACCACTCAAGAAGAAGATTGTGGTGTAAAACGTTGTAATGTAACTTTTACACTAACCCTTCATTGGTTATTTATTTTGACATATTCAATACTTTAGCTAACTTGCTTCTTAAGCTATACTTAATATGGTAATAACCTAGTTAAGAAAATAATTGGTTACTTGTAAATTATAAAAGCTTACATAGACATACAAAGTATCGTCAATATCAAACACATGCATGACCTGCAAAGTTTCTTGAACCAATTAATAGTGAATCTGGTCGGTAGTCCTCAAACTATTACCTACTAACAGTTGAATGTTAAACATTCACTTAAACCGGATGCCAGCATTTTTTCAGTTTAGGAGACATAGTGATGAAGTATGTAGTATTGCATTTGCCTCATTAATGATAAATGTGCTCATGTAGCAATGCTTGCTATGGCATCCGTACTTTTATTAAATCACACACATGGTTTCACATCAGGCCCCTACTGGTGCCTTCAAAATGTCTTATCTCAATTAAACCCTTACCTTTTTTCTTGATTGTTTTTTTAATACGTGAGTTAGCTACATGTGACCTTTTGTGTTCAAGTGTTCTCGTTGTGTCAATGAGTTAACGGCAATGAAAATATGGTTAGTTAGGCTGTTGATTTATGTAGGTATGGTGTTCCTACTCCTGCTTGAGGCCTGAGAGTGGATCAATGTGAAACCCAATAACTAGTTTTTACACCATCCCAAGGCTATTCTATTAGGAAATAGGCCGCAATAATGTTTTCCAAGGATATGTATAAAACAATAGCTTAGAGTAAAAATATCAATAGGGCGTGTAATAGTCTTTTATGAAGACCAAACCACTCTTTAAAGAACACTTTTTGGTTCATGCATACTCACACATTGCAACTTGTGTGAACACATTTTTGTGACGTATTTTCCAAAAAGTATTACGTGCGGGGTCGTGATATTTTAATTGATGGCGTCACTTATCTGTGACTAGACTAAGAATTTTAAATTGTGTCTGAATATCTTTGTTTCATGTTTTTTACTTTGCTAGTAATAAGGAGTAGTATTGTCCCAACAAACACAAAACATATATCAAAAATATTGAAGATACAAATTTCAAATATCACAAGCCTAGTCCACAGGTAAATATCTCAAAAAGATAAACCAACAAATTGAAAACCTTTGCAAATATAGGTCACAATTTTTTTTTAAATTGCAATATTGTATGGGAGTATGCTTGAACAAATAAAAAAATGGTTTTGGTCTTTTTAAAAGACTCACTATAAGTACCTTATTGTCGATATAGCACGCACCTCGAATGTAACACGACCCCCAATTTTTCAGAATCATTTCAAAGAAAAAAATAAAAAAATCAGATTAAAGAACAATTAAAAGTACAGAAACACTTACAACAAAACATTTTGAACAATGTTAGCGGCCTTAGGCCTATGTTTTAACAGGGTAGGGCCCAGCCAAAAGCTAACATGTCAACCACAGTTCACCAGTCTGATCCTGGTCTTCAATGTTACGTCGTAGGCCTAGGGCCTAGCTCATTCGCAATCCCTGCTGATTGTAAGCAGAGGAACCTTTTCTTTTCCACGCGATCAGCAGTCTTCATTTGTTCATCTGAGCCATTTCATCTTACTCCTTCATCACTCATTATTACGCTACGTTAGATTCTTAGCACGTAGATAGGAAACCCGAACGAACAAAATCTAGTAGGTCAAGCTAGGTAACGATTGATCACGGCCAAGATTCTGACGACTAGCAGAAAGTTTTCGCAAGGTTTTGGCGAGTTCAGTGGCTCGAGTGGGGTGGGCGGGGCAAAGCGCGCAGACGATGCGCGGGACGTTTTATAGAGGCGTGGCCTATGTTCAGGCGCTATTTCAAAATGCAGCGCGCGGAAATACGCGAGTGCTGTTTTGAGATGGTATTTTCGGGGAAAAAAATAGCGCTATATTCGGTTTTTTTTATTTTTTCTTTTAGGAACAATACGGTACTGCTGTTGCCTACGCCCTAACTACCATTTTATAAACATTATACTAGTATCCACATATTATGTACAGCATTCTTATGGGGGAAAACTACATAAACATTAAAGCTACACAAAATTAATGTATTTAATCTCATCTCGAGAAAGGAATATAATTCGAAGTTTATTAAAAACACATAAATTTCCGTATTTTTAATGTTGTCTGTTATCTTTGCTGCTTTACATGAACTGCATGACTGTGTGACCAGAGCATGAGTGTGAGCCCAAGCCTTTGTATACCTTAGTATTATAGACTAGTCATCTACGTCTGGCAATATGTATTCACTTAGGAAAAGGCAGTTGATATTGTCTAGAATGATGCTAGTACTATATTACATGTAACAGCCGAAGTAACCACATTTTAGTGACAGCATCCAATCGTGAGTAACACTGAATGTTATGAACTCATTGCGCAAACTTATCGTATTGGAAATTATTTAAAAATTAAAGTCTAAGTGTATCTTCTAAATCTTTTTTTTTATTTGTGATCTGATTAGCTGGATAATAACATCCCAGTCATTTATAGGTGTCCACTCTGAGTTCCTACACAACTAGTAATAGTAACACAGTATAGGCCTAGTAATCTATTATAGTTTCATTTTAACTACTTAGATGAATTATACATGTCATGTGTCATTGTTAAGCGATCAACACCATATTCACCACCACTTTGGATATTTTTGGCTGGTTTGGAACACACCTTCAGTATCTTGAAAAATATGTGTTTATTAAACTACAGATGCCATAGCTTCATAAGTCTGTGGAAAGTTGTTCAAGGCACCAACCACTTTAGATCGTTTTTGGCTGGTGTGGACCTTCAGTATTCTTGAAACCATTGTGTTTTAATAACTACAGATGCCACACGCTCATAAGGCTGTGGAAGTTGTTTAAGAGAAACTAGTCTATTTTTTATTATTTAGTCTTTCTTGTTCTGCTGATAATGTGTTCTTTTTACTAATATTTACAGTTACAAAGTCAAATTTGAAATGTCTATAATTGCCGGTTCCATAATGAATATAATCTAAAGGTTAGCCTACTCCGGTTTGTTTTAAACTGAAATATAAAACCAGAAATATTCCACGTTTAACTTGGATTTTAAGTTCAATTTTGTGATGGCCGAAACACCTTTATAACCAAAGAGTAGAAGCTAAATATATCTGAAGCTTAACGTTCGGTGGAACCGGCCCTAAATGGCTTCATTAGTACTTTTGGTTACTTTGCTAATACAGGTGTGTGCCAATATTACAGCAGCTATTTTGCTATGCAAGCAAATTATCAGCAATTTCTTTCTGCTGATTGTGCTTGCAAGCGCGATGTTTCATGTTAAAAACTGGAACTGTCAGCCTGAACTCAAGTGCTAGAGGGAAAGTAGTGGGAATCGCTGGTTTCATGGACTTGATTGCTGAATATAGGCATGGGGTTAGTACCAAAAAAATGGTAAATTATTTCATTATTTCTTCCCAAGCAAATTGACAACTTTAATCTTATTGTAAAGAAAACTTGTGAACAAATTTTATGATTTATCTGGCAAGTAATTTTCATTGCAACAAAACGGTAGGACTTAAGCCTACTGCTCAATTGCTCAATTGTCGTTGTAAATCCAATGTTATTTTAAATCTGAGTTCAATTCTTTATGGAAGCAATGAGTTTTACGAAATATGACTATAAATCAATGGTCGGACTAAAACTTTTATGCTATCAAACTCATCTCTATGTTTTATTCAATGCTGTTGATATTGTTGTTACTCTAAATCTATAAGTTTTGCCCGATTGGTTGGATAAAGGACAGTATGTGTAAAAGTTGGTAGGTAAATAAGTTTCCCATCCTTGAATTATATGCATTAGGTGTAGTATAGCGCGTTAAATTAATCAGGGATATTTTCCCATTCGTTGTAGTTCCAATGTGTTGTGATGTTGTAGCATGAGATTGTTACATCTGAAGGTATATAAGATTAGTAACCAAAAATAACTTTACAATGTAATGAAAATATTTGTTATACTATGCTTATAAGATGTGTAGCATAGGTTGTAAATTAATGATGTAATATTTATAAGAAGATATGAAGGGTTGAAAAATGAATGAAGATTAAGTCTCGCTCAACTCTCAATACTTTTGCACAGTTGCTGTTGATACAATTGAAAACTTAATATAAGGCTTTTTTTAATAATATGTAGCCTAGCACTCTATAAAAACTAAAACAGTTCAATTATGCATACACATTTTCTAAGAATTTGCTACTACATACAAAATATCTCACCTTTCCACATGCTTTTTATTTATAGTAACTTTAATATGAATTGGTCTAATTGTAAATGAGGGGCACATGCAAGAAGGGGATAACTGCAATGTTCTACGTTTGAGTATGGCAGCGTGAAATAAAACGAACTAGCATGCTCGAGTGTAATGCACAGGCATGCAATCGGCACTCGTGCTCCATCTGTGCTGACCACAAGAAACTAAAGTTTCCATAAAGATACAACTAGATTGCCGAAACTTAAAATGCGGTAATATGCAAGAAGGGAAACCATTAACCGGTGCTAGGGAAGATTATTTTGGCTCTAAACCCCCCCACTTGTAATATACTGGACTAACATTATACAATATAATATCTAAATAACAAACCATCCACGATTATGATAAATTTAATTTTGTCGTACTGGTGGGCCGTTATATAAAATATTGGTACGGCGCTGCTTTAGTTGAGGTCATTGGCTAGATGTACTTAAGTGCCTAAGCCTGCACTAGGCCAAGGATAGGTTGTTCGTTTGTCCTGTTCCAACTAGGACAAAGATATCCAGGAGTAAACCAGATATACTTACCTGTAACGGAAATAGGCGATAGAATCGCAGTAGTTACTTCCCACTGGGACAAAAGAACGTGGTTGTGATGTTTGGTTGTGTGAGTGGGTGATATATTGAAAATGGTCAAAATCTTCCTGCCTATTATTTGCCTTTACCTGTTGAAGATTTCGGATTCGTCTGAAAGCGAGGATGACTACGGGGTGAATTAGATGGTGTTTTAATATATGGATGGTTGTGGAAAGAAAGGACCGCCTAGAAACCAATAAATAGGCTGCGCGCCTTTTTTTATGTCAGGTTAGGTCTTGGGTTTTACAAGCCTGAGCCTTAGCCTAGACTAATTTGGATAATACTTATAATATACGTACTTCGGCCCAATAGAAAACGTACGGGTCATCATTGATAACAGGCTGTAAAATTGTTCCTCAACAATACGGCATGGAATACAAATCGTCGGGATAAAGAGCCAGCAGTGCTTATACAGCGCGTCCATGATTGAAAATGGCCCTACTCAAATCAAAAAGCACTTTACTCCACCTCCATAGCTGTGTTAAAAAACCTTACGCCATCACAGTTGGAGCAACTTACTACTGGACAAAAGAATAGTCAAAGTTACACCAAATCGCAGTTACGCCTGACAGAAAACGGTGTTTTGCCAATATCTTACTCCTGGAGTAGTGATCACAGGAACAAACGAAACAAACCTTATACTTTTGTTTTGTCTACATTAGTGATATAATATTACATGTTTAAGGATCTTATTGACATGCCTGTTTTGCACATACTAGCTTCATTGCAACAGATGGGGAATTGTGACAGCATTTCACATGGTTTGATTTAAAAAGTTTTTATTTTAAATTGGTAGGAAGTTTTGTTTATCATATTAAAATCTTGTTAGTACCTACATATTGAATAAGTACATGTAAATAGCTTCCATCTGGGAAACAATGTAAAGGTTTGTATATTAACCACCGTTTCAAACTCCAGCACAGGGGTATAAAACAAGGGTAGTCATATAAAAAAATGAGAAGTACTCTGGGCACTTCGTACATATGTTATTTGAATCAAGTCAATATGGTTTATTCCAACTATTATTCAAAACGCAATTCTACCTGAAAAATGTGGCCGATGTTTTTACTTCTAAACCTATCTGCTAGTGAAAATCTCTCTAGCAATCTTTCATGTAATGTACCAAACAATCTTCGAAACGCATCATTCTTACTACACTATCTTGATCTCCAAAGCAACCATATACCAGCTTTCAACATGATGACCACCATCTATTTACTTATTCGGTTTTTACAATCCCTATCATACTCCATACTTACATCTAGCCAGATTTACTAAACTATTATGAGTGAATGAATGATCTTGCAATACTAACTGGTGATTTCGTCTTGGTTTGCAGAAATATCGAGACGTAAGAACAGTTAAAATGATCGAACTACCTAATAATACCACTTCCAAAATTTCTTGTTATGGTCAATTTCAGAAATGACTGAAAGTTATTTTGTTAGAAAATAACCTATAAAATAATAATATATATATCCGATATATATAATAAATAATATAATAAACCATGCCAGTTTTTAGTATATGCAATTTTGTCAGTGCATTTCTTTCTGGGGTGTTTCTGGTAGGTGGGTGGATTGCTGGACGATACCGCATGTAGCAGTTTTTTTTTAACTTTGAATATTAAAAAATCCAAAGATTTCTTTTTATATTGAACTAAATTTTAGAGTCAGCTGATTAAGCTATCCTGTGCAGTCAGTGCTTGTGAACATGGTAAAGTACATGAATAATTAGAATTACAAAGAAAAAATTCGTGGGATTGTAAAGATGAATTGAAATCAGCGCATAGAGTACCATGTAAACAGAAAAGATGTAATACTGGTAGACGGCTCGTAACTGCTATTTTTAAGTACAAAGCATATTATAATATGTTTTACGATACATTTTCACAGTGGTGTAACTACCGCAGGGCACTAAGTAAACCGTTGATGTTCATTAAATTTCAAAGTGTTTTTGCCATGTGCAAATTTAAAATTACAAATGTATGATAAGGTTCAAAAATTGTTTTTGAAAGTAAAAAGTTGCAGATAACCTGTATAGTAGCAACGATGGACAAGAACGTTTGCAAGGTGTGCATGTTCTCTGAGTTGAACACGAGGAGGAAGCTACAATGGCTCAGAAAAGGTTTACACGATGTAAGTCAACCGCAGTTTGCGAAAAATAAAGCTAGACGAAAGACATTTTTGGTGACTTAAAACAATTTCTACGTGGAATGAATAAGGGCCGCCAGTGCTTTTCATGGAGATTTACGCAAATATACCTAGAAATAAATATGTACCCCTCAGTATACCTCAAACAAGTTCAGGGTTACTCTATGTTGTCTCTACTGTCCATACCTTTTAGTACAAATTTGAGAAATTCCATGTCAAGTTGAAGGACATAATATAATTTGCAATCACAACAATCATCACCAGTCACCACAATAAATTTTACTAACAAAATTCAGGACTAAACCTCGTTAAAATACTCCAAACGCGCTCTAAAAATAAAAAAAAAAATCCGGGGCTTGCCTCGGAGACCTCCATCCATTGTAAAAATATCATGTATACTTCACCCAGGAAGAGTGTTTACTCATAAAATTATTTTTGAATTACACCACTAGGGCCCCACATATTGTTTTGGCCCGGGGCCTCCTGATTTGAAGTTACGCCACTTCATTTTCACCGTGCAGTCTGCTCGGATTCAGCTCTGTAACTCGCTTCAAATATGCTTTAAACTCTGTTGTTAACAAAGTTATTCTGCAAAAATTTACTCCAAATGTTATGATCATGAGAATCCCCCCCCCCCCCCCAAAAAAAATAAAAAATTATTGTGATGTGAAACAATTAAAAAATATAGGTTCAGTGTTGCATGCAAACCTCTCTTTGTGTGGACGGTGGTTCGATATCTGCCATCAGCAATCCTGACTGAAGGTTTTCCAAAGTTTTTTTCAGTCTAAAAGCAAATAACCGTACTAAATATGAGAAATGGAAAATAGCTCTTGAACATTTTGTCCTAACCAAGTTTTTAAAAAAATCTTGCAACTATACTATGCTATAGATAGACAAAAAATGTATGAACAATTTTTGGCAGGTGAATTTCATCTCTGCTGCCTGTCATACATTTTCTACCTGCCAGCCCATCGGCCAGTCGGGGCACTATATTACCAATGATAAAAATGATGAAAAAATGATGAAAAAAAAATGATCGGTGCCTGCAAAAGGATACATTCGTCTAATG
>JAMZAV010009196.1:0-26577 GCA_024449915.1 Sweltsa coloradensis | reverse complement strand
AAGGGGGAAGAACGTCTTACACTAGCTTCAACCTCCCTGCTCTAACCAGCGATATACGTGAGTTTCAGAGCAGAGCGGTCTCACTCTACCCCTGACCACGCCTGAGTTTGCCTTACTTCGGTGTTCGAGTGGGAACCGGTGGAGTAACCTATGACTGTCAAGGTTACTCCGCCCTTTCGGATGAACGTAAATCCGTTGATCCCGTTGGTATTTTTCAAAAGGAGTAGGCTACGTGCCGGTACTGGGTTTGCTCTCCTCCCTTCTATTTATTTGTCATCCTCATCTATCACCACTCATCGTTTTGAATAGCTTTATTGCATTAATATAAGAGTTAAGTAATACAAATCAATCAACTCAATAAATGAACAGACATTTTTTATCATGACAATGTCGTAAATAAATAAATGAATATTTTTGCTCGCGCTTGCGCATTGCAATTTTTCAGGAGTAAGAATAAATAAATACATGCATAACTGCTTAACTATGTATATATATTATATATATATATATATATATTATATATATGTATATATATATGTATATATATATTATATATATATATATATATATTTTTTTTATTAATATTTTGAATTAATTTTTTTTCATATCATTTACAGACTTAATATGTAATTTTATAAAAGAAAATAGTTGAATGCAAGAGCAACAGAAAGAGCATTTGCCCCGTAGTACTTTCGTACCTGATACCCTTGGTACACAAAATCCCCACATCACAAAGACGTCGTATCATGTTAAAATTATACCATATCAAATTAACACAACATAACATAATAAAACACTTAAAAACACTTCAACAACAAAGAAAAATCTAAAAACAAAATTGCTAATTAAAAACCTCTTAATATCATGTTGAAATATCATCACTTTTTAATCACTTGGTAGAAGATTCCACAACAAAAAAAAACAGATGGATTTTAAAAAAAACATTCTTGTACGCCGATGTTCTGGTCCTAGGTGGTATTAAGGAACACCCGTGTTGTTTCTAGGAGTGTTCACTTATGGATATTCTGTGGTAAGGATCGACATCAACTTGTCTTGTTACATTCCTCTCTACAATCTCACATCAGGTTGATTACAAACATTTCCAATGGAAGGAACGTCACAGATACTACGCCGTGAACTAGCAGCAGGATTGAAATCACCTTTCCCTCAAATCAATTTGGTGGCCCTTTTCTGAATTCGTTCTAGCTTGATCATATTTTGAGCTGTAGGATGCACTACATCAATGTAACAAATCACATAACTATGAGAGCGAAAGTGTATTGAATCCGGCGATTAGGTTCAACAAAATATGTTATGTTGATGACTAAATAGACTGCCCATTTGTTGGACTTATTATTAAACATCTTGCAATCAATGTAAATATAACTATTACAACGAATAAAATGAACAATAGGGAATACTCCTCAACTCTAGTATGCGACTTAATTGTAATTAACATAAAATATAATAAGAAATACTCACAAATATAAATTTATTTTTAAAACTAACGATTTTTGACGTATTTATGAAGGTTTTAAATTGGCTAGTGGCGAAGCGGGACTAAAACGCTCCGTACATTGCGTGACGTCACGACAAAGTAATAGTTGAATAGATCTCCGCGCGCGCGCTGCACCACACGCTCGCCGACTGGAATTGAATGTAGTCAAATCCATGTCAAGCAATTTAATATGCTCTAATAGTTTGTCTGAGGCATGAGCCTACACCTAATAAATAATAATGATAATGTATATACTAGGAAGCTTTCGCAACGCTTTTTTTTAGTCGCGTTGATGATGAGCTTTTTAATTATAAAATATTAATATTAATTTAAAATAATAAAAACATATTAACACGGCCCATACAAAGCAATCATTAGGTCTGTTGGATCTTTGATTGTTTTGTAACAAGGCTGTGAGTAAGGTATAAAATCTCCTGTGAAGTTTTCATACAAGGCTGTGAGAAAGATCTAAAATCTATATTTTCGTGCTATTTGGGCGGATTCTGACCAACGGGTGGGCTACAACGTTCATATTTCACATGGACATTAAGGTAAGGGTGATGTATTGACTTTTGAAAGAAAAAGTTGAAAAGGTTAGCCAGAATCTATAGAATAAAGGTTTTAATATTTAACACCTCAAAAAACTCAAATTAAAACCTTTATTTCTATAGATTCTGGCTAACTTTTTCAACTTTTTCTTTCAAAAGTCAATACATCACCGTTATCTTAATGTGTATGTGAAATATGAACGTTAAAGCCCCACCCGTTTGGTCAGAATCGGTCCAAATGTCACGAAAATATCGCACTAAAAATCGAAAAAAATCGTAAAAGTACGATATTCATGAGAAATATTTCTTCTATTGTACCCAAATACGTGGCAAGTCTAAGTTCAGAGAAGGTCAGAGAAGGTCGTGTCAAATTTTCATCCAGATCGCATATGCCGTTTGCCCAGTAGAGAGCGAACAAACAGACGGAAAAAAAAACACCCGAGCTAAATTTTTTGGGGGGTCGGTGAAATTGAAGTCTTCGCTTTGCTCATCCAATAAAAATGTATACATAATATAACATGCATTGTCAACGAATAATACCTGACTTATCTGCAAATTTGTTTATTCAACATTGTACTTTGTTTGATCTATTACCGACTCTAATCCGGGGACCCTTCTTTATCGACTCTGGTTTCCATGGTAACCTGGTAACCAAGACCTTGGGCCCACTGCCTTTGCTAGGAATTGACTAGGAACCAATGAATTTGACAGGCGGTGGAACCCCTAACCGGCAGACTGACGAAACGATACTTCTATGTGACGTCACATGGATGTCACAGTCAGCCTGTTTACGCGCGGAATTTAAACACGAATATTCACACCCTCATAAAACCAAGTAAAAAACATTTTTCGACGGACTTTTTTGGGGAATCGTTTTTTTTTAGTCACAACGTTACGAATATATTTTTTTTAAATATTAGGAGCATTCCCTATTGCATTTTCTGTTACTTAAGTGATCATGCAGTGTTCATCTGCCCCTGGAGTTAAAACAATATTGTTTTCACTTTCATGTACAGAAAGCGAAGGCAATGATGACGGGGTGTGGTCCACTTGAAATTCCAAACGCTGTTACCACCTGCTCTAATACCGTGAAGAAGGTGGTTGAAACAGTGGATTGCACAAAGAAAGTACCAAAGGGGACCAAGGCTACCTTCAAGTGTGCGCCTGGCTTCTCCACCAAGGACAAGCATAAGGGATCAGTCTGCTCTCAGCCTAAAAAGTGGAGCAAGCCGCCCATCACCTGTGCAGTAGCAAGTAGGTTTAGACTTTTGGTTTATCAATTTTGAACTCGTATTTATTGATCGTCAATCTCAACTTTAAATGCTCTAAAATTAACCTTTTAATTTATTGAATATAATAAAAATAATATTATCCCTAAAAACGTCGTGTAGCGGAAACAGTGAAAGCTGCCGACTAAAATATGATGTTCTGCATTATCAACTGCAACTCAACGTCTTACACATCTTTCAACTTCCTATGGCATATACGTATTCGGAAACAAATATATTTATCATCATCACACAACAATGTACAATCAAATTTACATCTTAACCCAAAATGAAGCTTTTATTCAAAATCCAAAATTTCCCAAAATTCTTAAAATACACTTTAAAAAATATTGAAAAAAAATGTTTTTTTGAAATTATTGCATATAGGGACCAATTTATTTTGGTACTGAAAGGCAAACATTCATCGATATTTCTCATTAAAAAAAACATGCTGCTCTTCGTCATTGGAATATTGTGTTTGAGATGATAACAAATAATTTTAATTATTATTTTAATTTAATTCCAGCAATAACATCCACAACAACAACAACTACACTACATCAACGGAAGCGACAACTTCTACTGACACGACAGCTGCAGCTGATACTACAAGTGAAATGAAAGCAGATTCGAAAACCCTCAGGAGACGATACGAAAAATATGGCAGCTGAAACCGAAGCTGACACAACTGAACAAGCTTCAACTGATTCAACCACGAGCACAACTTCCACTGTGGCTCCTGCTACCATGGCTACTGCCATTGCCACAACTTCTTCTGCCCTCTCCACTTCACCTACTCCAACCACTACACCTAATCCTACTACTCCTACTTCTACATCTGCTACTGGTGCAATAACACCAACTGCTAACACTATAACTTCCCCTACAATTACAACTAGTGCCTCAACTGATCTTACAACTACAACAAATCCAACAGCTACCACCACAACGATCCCAGCTACTTCAATTACGACTATAACAACAACTTCTCCAACTACTACTACAACTACCCCAACAACTACTACAACAACCCCTACCACTTCAACTACTCTTACCACTACAACTACCCCTCCTACTACAACTACCCCCCAACTACAACAACTACCCCTACTACTACTACTACAACAACCCCAACTAGTACTACAACTACCCAACTAAGTTTAACTAACTCCAAACTACAACTACACTACTGATCCTTCCCAACAACTACAACCAAACAACTACAACACTGCCTCCTGGTAAGTAAAATGCAATAATGTAGAACCATTATATTGTAAAGAATCATACGATAATATTAATAGTTTTTTTGGATTTTACCTGAAAACCTTTATTTACCTGGCTCCACTTTCAGTTTGTCACATGTTTCGTGCGTGAAATACCCCAACCCCAACCCCCAACAAATTAAAGAGTGTTGAATGAACAACGCACTTTATTTGTTGTGTTTATCCCAAAAGATTGTGCGCGCTAAAGCGATACGAAACAAAAGGCGCGCTCGATTCACTGTCACTCTCTGGAAGTCAAACAGCTGTTGAGGGGCCTCTACAGGAACAAATTACCATACCTTAGAAGAATGTGTGCGCCGTCTAGCGTCACGTCAGTAGTCTTGCCAACTGCTGAATTTAATTTAGGGTGGCGAAACGGTGTGATAAGAATATTGAGTGGGACAGACATACAACGAAAGGTTGGTAACGGGGGATGAGATTAACGAAAAACTCAGTTTCAAATCGTAAGTGGCGACAAATTATAATGGGATCCAATCAAGTTATGTTTACATTTTACAATTACAAAACCCTGTTATCAAATTCCTCAAAAGTTTACACGAATTAAAAGTTCTCATTAATAAAAAGTTCTCTATAAATAAAAAGTTATCCAGCCTTTTATAAAAGTTCTTCGTAGATAGGCAGTTTGTTTTTACCGTGTTTGATATCAGCGATTCGTAGAATTTGTAGATTGACCGGGTCCAGGGGTCAAGTTCTCAGCCAAGTTTCCAGAGTTCCCAAATTCTCGGCCCAAATTCATCGCCCACGGTTCCAAGCTCCAAAATCCAAACGATCGAGTTCCAAATTCTCGCCCAACACGTGTTCGCAAGTTCCAAGATCCAAAATATCCGGAAAATCTCCAAGTCCCAAGACGTTCCAAGTTCCAGACTTTCCCTTGTATACCTTGGTTGATCTGCTCCAACCCGGAACGTGAAGTCTCCTCGAAGACCAAGTAAGTATTGTCTGAAGAATCACCCTTCTCATGCTTGCGTTTCTTTGACTGAAATTTGTGACGTAGTCACGGAAATTGAGTTGTTGTAATTGGCTTGTCATTACGCCCTGGTGATTAGGCAGAAGTGGGGGTATGTTTTTGGGCCCAAACGGTTTTGTTTTTTTCTAAAAAACGTGACGTAGTTGGCATGATGAAACTCAGATAGTTTTATTGATACCAACACATTCAGAAGATGCATACAAGTCGACTTGAGACTGTCATTCCGTCCGAGATTTATGCACGCACGTGCAAGTTGTGTTGCGCAAATGTTTTGATGAATAATGTTTCCACCTCCCCACAAGCTATGATGTGACGTCACTGGGGATGGACCGAGTTTTCGGGTGGTACTTGCCGATTAATGTAGCGCAGTTACGAGAAGACATTCATTCCCGGCACATAAGTTTACGACTGTGACATGTTTTGATTCCTGCACACAGAGTACACGGACATCGTGATTACGTAATCACCAGCAGCTGGCCATGGCCAGGACGACGCGGATACGACGAGCACAAACACTAGTCATTATTTATTACGCGGTGGCTGATAAATTGTCATAACCAATAAAATGAACTATAATTACTATGAAATAGTTCATGTAATTATTTAAATGTAATTAATTATTCAAATAATTATAACAAATTTGAAAGGCGGGAAACAAATTATATTTAAATATCTTTTGAATTGTCTCATATCAACCAAAAGGTTACAAATATCCCCTCTGAAGGGAGAAAAATTGAATGTAGTGAAAATTTTTTGAATGTTCTTCACTAAGTTTCTTAAATTTAACATTTTAACATTAGTTTTAATAAGTATTATTTTATTCACAAGCATGGTTATGTTTTTGATAAAATGAGAGTGTGGTTATTTTCCAGTTGTTGGCAAATAATATTTAGTTTCAATTATAGTTTTTAAAAAGAAAATTACCAGTAACTGAATACACAGTTTTTAAATTCAAATGTTTGCCATGATTTTTTATAAAGTAAAATATTGCAACAGTACAATGAAAATAATAAGGAAACAATTGTTATTTAGGTACATGACACCCAACAAAAGATAACAGAATCTGACTGAAAAAGGAGAAGGATTGGTTGAGGAATACAAGTATAACAGAGGCATCATCAACATACACAGTCATTACTGAAATATTAATGTCTGCTATCTCAACACCCCATCCCCTCGAGAAAATTAAAACAATTGATAAACGTTATCAGTCAGCTACGTCTGTCCGCAAAATTAAATTACGATCAAGTTATTTTATCAATCAAATATCCGAGCGTGTTCCGTCTAAGAACAATGCCTTCCATCTAAACCGCGTGGTTTTCAACTTTGTATCTGTCCGCAAAATTATTCTCCGTCATTGAGATAAAGTCAAAGTCAAGAATTAATAATGGCAAGTTTTAAACATTGGTTAAAATATATTGGTCACAGAGATGGAATGGGACTGCGATGGATAAGAAATACGGGTCAGGTGGCACATAGCGAAAAACTCGAGTTATAGCGATGTATAGGTTTTCCATATAAATGTTGTATTGCGACAACTCAAGCACAATAATTATTCAGCATTGCTGTTGTTTAACCAAGGTAAAATAACATAACAAAAATCAGCTGTTGAAAACAAAGGTATGATATGATGATACGAAAATGAAATATGTAGTAACCGTAGTAACTGTCCGGTCTTACATGGAAAACCGCCCGCGTCTTCGCCTTAAAATTAATTTAAATTCATAGGTTCGATATACGTTCCAACTAAATTTCACAAAGTTCAAACTGTTATTTGGTATGCCCACTACGTACCACTGTACTAGTTTTTTCGTTAGACAAAAGAATCTTAAATCCATCAAATACGCCCAGTAAGAAATTACTGACTCCAAAAATTCCGCTTACCCGTGTTCCCGTTGTGCTTTGTCAACATAATTATACTGTGGTTTTTTTTATTTAAATCTCTCCCACTCACATCGCTCTGCTTTCTATACAGTCCTCCCATAATGTTTTAACCTCCTCACAGGGTATAGAACGCACCAAAGAAACATATCTAATAGTATTTACTCGATCAAAAATTACATCGCTAGAATACTTAAAACGCATAAAAAAAATATATACGGCAACACAACCTAATACATGAAACTGTTACAAAAAGGCAGTAATACATATTACATCTCACTAATATTACACTTATGACAACAAAACAAGTTAATTATGCAGCGATTACTAAGGTTGCTTAATTATAAGGTTGATTAAATATTGGTTCAGCCAATACGGCTCTCCTCGTTTTAGTGTGATAAGTACATCTGTCAATCCATGTCAGTGTAAGGTGTTTGTATTGTAAATGTTAAAAGTTGTTATTGTTTGTAAACAAATAAGTCCGCCAAAAATTTAAAATTGAAAAACATTTGACTATCCACGGTTCCATCCCCCCTCTCCTCATCTGGTCTGTCTGTTCAGTATGATTTAAAAATTATGAAAATATTATTGTTAGGCCTATCCAATTATCAGAAAAATTCAAAATTAATAGTTTAAAAAATTATATATTAAAATTTACTAATTCCAAAATGTGTCAAAACAAAATATGTGTAATGGGACACAAGGTTGCAAAAACAAGGTGAACATCAAGTTCAAGTTATTATTTCAAACTGTTCAAATATCTCAAATAATTTTACAAAATTGTTCGGTGTCAAAATTCACTAAGGTTTGGTTCAAAAATCCAGAAATGATGTCAAGTATTCTTTTATTATCGCGCTTACTCGAGCCAATTTTTTATTTATTTACTTTAAATCCTATGTCCAAATCCAAGTTATGAATTTATTAAAAATAGTTGCAAGTCAATACCGTTCAGTTTCAAACATTATTTCAAATTCAATCCACGTAGTAGTAAGTTCCCCTCCGATTTTTATAAAATTCCCAAAATTATTTATTCAAAAACACAATAGTATCCCCATCCCAGTATTCAAGTTCAAGGTCACTTTTCCCTTTACAGTTCCAAGTATGAAATTCACGTTAAAGTTATTCAAATTTAATTCAAAAACGGTGAGGTTTATGTTCCAACAAAAATTTGCAAAAAGTTCCAAGCAAAGTTCAAGAAGTTTATTCATAAAATAGTTCAATGTCTCCACGTTGTCAAGTTATGTTTTATTCAATTAAAATAAAAATTCACTTCAAGTTCAAAGTTCAATATCTCTCAGTTCACTATCTCATCTCTCACTGTCCTATCCCTCACTATCATCTCTCACTGTCCTATCCTTCACATTGCTAACGTTAAACACTAGATTATTGTGACTCCCGAGTTAATAACTTCTATTATTTCCACTTCAACTTTACTTAATTCTAAGTTCGCATCACCTAGCCACCAAAAACTTCACTTTATTCACTTGTTCTATCCCATTATCACTTCATCACTTACGTTCACATAAAATTCAACTTTACCAACATCGTTCCTAACGCGACCACAGAAAACACCCACATAAAATTCAAACTTAACCAACATCGCCACTTACGTCCACATAAAATATCAACTTTACAAACATCGTTACTTACGTCCACATAAATTCAACTTTACCGGGTCACTACGTTCACATTATCTACCAGCTTATTATTATTATTATTATTAAACATTACTCGAGACCACCTTTCAATCTAGTATTTAACTACACCCTCCTATCATCATCTAACACTCCACTATCTGTTTCTGTTTCACTCTCTCTAGCCTTACTTTATTTCACTGAAGCTCTCAATTTACTATTTATTTCTAGTTTTCTATTTTTAAATTTTAACATGTTTTGTTTTAGTTTATAAAATAAGTTTGGTTGTCATTTTTTAAAGTTAAATTCAACTTCAAGTTCCAAGTTCACTTTCAACGTTTCAACATTTCAAACTATAATTTAAAATCTACTTTTATAACAAAGTTCCAAACTAGATTTTAAATTATTTTAGTATATAAAGTAAGTTTTATTTTTTTAAAGTTTGTAAAACCAAATTCAATATTAGTTAATTTTAACTTCAGAAAAAAAATTTTTAATGTTTATAACACACAATGTGATGTTATATTTTGTTTGGTGTGACAACACATATTAAGTGTGCACAACCTAAGTTGTGTGGTGACAATGCACAAATTTAGTGTGACAACCTAAGTTGTGCTATAAATGTTCTCCTTTAAGATGTATATTTAATATTTGTGAGTGACTTGTACTCTTGCCAGTCAGTGAAGATTTGTTTATCTTATCTACGTAAAGTCATTAATTTTTATTGTCTTCTCGCAGCTAGAGTGTCACTCTATCTGGAGGCTGGCCACTATGCATCCATTGTTTATGTTATTTTAAGTCAAGGTCAAGTTTTATAACAGCTGGTTGAAATCTATTCCATACTCTTTCTATTTTATAAACTGTTAGGTTTTAATCCCCTCAAAGCTCCTTGTCACTTTCTGTTCTCTATCCATTCTGGTTTAACATTATTCAAGATTTATTTTATTTTTAGTCCACATTAAAATAAATTCAAAGTTATTATTTAAAATTCACAATTTTATTTTATGTAGCAGTCAAGTTTAGTTTATAATTTGTTGTTGATTATATTTTTTGTTAGTTTAAAGTACATATTTTTAATTTATGAAAAGCAAGTTTTAGTTTATGTTTTGTTTAGGCTTTGTGTACCCTAGTGTTGACACCTGGGTGTCCTAACCTCCTACCGGTCTACATTTTAAATCATTTAATTTTAGAATTTCTTCCCTTTTTCTACTCTCATACTTTCTGATTTTTGCTGAAGGCTAATTTTTTCCAACGCTCCCTTCTCTTGTATAGTTCAGTAAGCTTTTCAATTTTCCCAAACCTCTGTCCCTTGATTTTTATTTTTATCTCTCTGTTTTTTACGAAGTCCCATTTATCCGACCAAAATATTTGAAGTTTACGTTACTTCTTGTTTTTTATTTAAATTTTGATTTAAACAGCTTAAGTAGGCCTCAATTCCCCTCATCGCTCCTATCAATAACTCACTTCTCACTAGTTCGATTCTCACTCCAGTATTGTCAATTACTAGATTATTTTGTATTTTCGCGGGTTAGAAATTTCTTTATTTCCACTTCCACTTTGACTTTATTATTATTATTTTTAACACAAGTTTCAGCCTTCACTTCCGTTTTTCATTTTTAGGTTCTCCGTTTTCTCTCATATCAACGTCACTTTTACGTAGATTTACATTAGTGCACTCATTCCACTATCACTTTGAACTTTATTTATTCTCTTTATCCTTACATCACAACTAACTTCAACTTATTAACTCGTTTTTCTCCATTATCAACTTCATCACTAACTGTCCATATTGTTAGCCCCTATCTCGCCCTACACTTTCACTAGCCGCATCACGTACACTAAGCGTTTATCTCAACGACATCATGTTATGTATTATGAATTAACCTGAAACATCAATATCTCTAGTATTTGTTCCAATAAACCAACTTTTTATCATCACACGCTTCAACATCTGTTTCTCATTTCACTTTCTCTCTATGACCTACTTTATCTGCTTTCAATTTTGATTCACCTTCTATCCAGATCTGCTTTACGTTCCTCATATCCCTTATCAATTTTTTCCACTCAGCTCGGTTATTGATTTATTTATGTCGTTCTTAAGTCAGTAAATGTCTGATTTCATTTGTTTGTGTTTCCCCTCATCGATCTTTTGAATTTAGTTTGTTTTGATGTATCTGCTTTGAGTTCCGCGATATGTGAATTTATTCCGGCGATAAAAAAATCAGGTTTGAGATCTGCTTTGAGTTCCGCGTTAGTTTGCAATTTAATTTTTCATTCTGTGAATTTTTGTTTCTCGTTTCCCTCATTAATTTGTTTTATAAGTGAAGTTAACAATTTCTTTTAGGCCTACTTCGCTAGACTCACTGTGTTGCTGTTATTGCCCGTATTACCTGTAGAAGTAGTCCTAGGTCCAGGCTTAGGTGTGATCTCGCTAGGCCTTGTGTTTCCATCACTGTCTAGAGATTCTAGGCCTAGGTGAGTGGACTCGGCAAGTGGGTTTCCTAGGTTTGTGAGTGGGTTTGTGTACCCTCTGGATTAATCCATGATCCTCTGGTGTCGTGTCACTAGTAACCCTGAATTCTACATTAGTATCACTCTCTAACAATACCCTTCCTTTCCCCCCTTTATCACTCATTTTTGATTTTAATTTATTCAGTTTTCAAAATAAAATTTTAGGTTAAAAGTTGGCAAGCACCACGTTTTACATTATTTATTAAGTTATTATATTATTAATCCTCGGGGCTCGTGAACAAGTAAGTAGCCACACTTGGCAGCGGCAATGTCTCTAAATACCCCAACCCACAACCCACAACAATTAAAACAATAAAAAAACTATTTATTTTTTATCCAAATTGAAAAACAATCAAACAAAATTCACTGTCACTCAAAGTCAACAGCTGTTGAGAAAAAAACATTACTCAACCTAAAGAGTGCGCCGGTCTAGCTCAAGCAGTAGTCTTTGCCAACTGCTGAAGTTTAATTTAAGAAAAACTGAAATAAAATATTGATTGGGACAGACAGACAACGAAAGTTAACACAATTACAAAACCATTACCAAATACATTAGAATGAATCAAAATCCAAGTTATTTACATTTACAATTACAAAAACATGTTATCAAATTCCCTCAAAAGTTCCCATAATAAAAGTTCTCATAATAAAAAGTTCTCAATAATAAAAAGTAGCCAGCCATTTTATAAATTGCGTTCGTAGATAGCAAGTTGTTTTACCGTGTTTATCGAGGGCGATTCCGTAGATTTGTAGATATTGACCAGGTCCCGGGGTCAAGTTCTCGCCCAAGTTTCCAAGTTCCAATTCTCGCCCAAATTCTCGCCCCCGTTCCAAGCTCCAAAATCCAACGATCGAAGGTTCCAAATTCTCGCCCACGTCCAAGTTCCAAGATCCAAATTATCCGAGAAAAATTCTCCAGTACAAGACGTTCCAAGTTCCAGACGTTCCCTGTATCCTGGTTTTGTCTGCTCCAACCCGGACGTGAAGTCCTCCTCGAGAGACCAGTAGAGTGATGTGTCTGAAGAATCACCCCTTCTCTGCTTGCGTTCGTTTTTCTACTGAAGATTTTGTGACGTATCACGGAAATTGAGTGTTGTAATTGGCTTAGTCTATTACCCCGGGTGATTATGGCATAAGTGGGGGTATGTTTTTCGTCCCACGGTTTCGAAAAACGGGTGACGTAGTTGCATGATGAAACTCAGATAGTTTTATTGGATACCAACCTTCACAAAGATGCATCAAGTCGGTACTTGAGACTGTCATTCCGTCCGAGATTTACTGCACGCACGTGCAAGTTGTGTTGCGCAAATTGTTGATGAAAGTATGTTTCCACCTCCACAAGCTATTTGTGTCTCGTCACTGAGGGTGACCAGATTCGGGTGTACTTCCGATACTGTAGCGCAGTGAACGAGAAAACATTCCATTCCCGCACCGTAAGGGGTGTTACTACATGTGTGGGATGACTGTTTATGATTCGTTCACACAGAGATCACGGGACATCGATTACGTAATCACCGCAAGCTGGCCATGGCATGAATGACGCGGATACGAAGCAGCAAACACTAGTCATTATTTTGGATTACGCGTGGCCTGATAAATTGTCGTTAACACAATAAAATGAAATATTATTGGCTGGAAATATTCATGTATTATTTAAAATGTAAATTAGTTATTCAAAATAATTATACAATTTGAAGGCGGGAACAAATTAATATTTAAATATCTTTGAATTGTCTCATATCAGACCAAAAGGTTCAATGTTTCCACCAATAAATAGCACTTTGCTAATTAACGTTTCCATATCATAATGAAATAACTGTCGATTATTTCATTTGGTTTCTTATTTCACTAAATTTGAGCTTTTTTTCTTTTTAACACACATCCCCCTAAAATAAACCTGTATATAAAAGACGTGCTTTAGTTTTTGTAATGATTTTTATGTTAATCTATTGCCTTACAAATGGGAATTTGTTATGCTTAAGTCTAAACCATAAGGGGATACTATATTGTTTTCCTAAGAACTTTTTCCTGGAACTTAAATAAATGATGAATAATAACTTCAGATAACAAATAAAAAATACTCAACATATGATTGGGAAAATTGAATATAAAATTTGCATATGATACTTTCATGTATTGCATCGTTGACACTACCTTCGAAATTGAAACCGTGTTCGTTGAAATTTTGCTCTCAGCTATAGACTATACCTTGGGGCCTATTTACTGACTGAAGTCTAGCGACAGCAAATTTATATCTAGAAAAGCTCGTACTCAGAGCTTCTAACATGTTCATGATGTCACTTACCATTTGATCATCTGTCCAACTAACCATCCGAACTGATATCAACTAGCACGACCTTTAAGTTATCCTGTCATCGGTTAATTTGATTTGATTCCATAAAGTCGTTGGTTACAATAAAAATTTTTACCCTTGTGCTGGGTTATTCTATTTACAAAGTTGTCACTCAGTCGACAAGTTGTCTTTTGTGTTACTTAATAGGCTATTTGCTGTTATTTTTATCAATGTATCTAATAACATTTCTTATAGGCCAAACGTCAGTTAGGAGCAAATACTGTCAATAAGTACAGATTGAAATTGTACAAAACTATTTATTTTTATTTTTTATTTTTTAAACCGCGATTTATTTGATAAAAATAGTATTTACAATTTGTTATTATAAACATTGTTTTCAGTTAATATTAATACAAACTTGATGACATAATTGGGAGTTAAAAATAAAAATAAACTAAATTCTACAAAATGCTATAAAATTACACTTGACACTTTATTTAAGTATTGGCAATCGCGATCTATGTACTCTGATATCCATAGCTTAATCACCATCATGTATTATTTTTAATTATGTTATTGTTTTTTCTAGTGATTTTTGATACTATTGTTGGATACGGCGAGTACAAGTCTCATACCTCCACAAAAGCTCCTGTAGATGCAGAGGCTATGTGTGTGTCTGAAGGGGCCCATCTTTTTTCACTCGAAACAGTTGCAGAAACCAATGCTGTGTTTGCGTACTATGCAAACAAATTATTTACTACGGCAGCTTTGTCGATTGGCTATACTGACAACGCAACCGAAGGAACATGGAAATCTAACCGAGGTGAGATTTACCAACGATTGGGTAAATAGGTCTAAAGTTTGAACTAAATTTACTAAATGCCATATGAATTTATTTATTATTATTATTATTATTATTATTATTATTATTATTATTATTATTATTATTATTATTATTTTGTATTTATTATTATTATTATTTTATTACTTTTAGCGACACCCACAAAATTTCGAACGAAATGACCATCAATTACTACAAGAGTTGTGCTAAAACTAACTTCAATGTTCCAAAATATGTCCAATAAGTACGGACAGAAAACTCTTGAGTTTTCCTTTTCCGCAAAATTTAAATCAATTCCCAGAGACGTGAAAAATTTCCAATGTTTAGTGAGGCCAAAAAAAAATTTAAAAACTTATTACTTTGTTCCATGGATATGTTAATTTTTAATACATTTTTTTTTAATAAAATTTTAATTCAAAAAACTTTTTTTTTGTTGTACAGTTGCGTTTTTCTGTTTTTGGAATGTTCACGCCAAATTTTATTAAAATTTCAATATTGAAAAGTAGTATTCTCTTTGTTTAAATTTTTTTTTTAATTTTTAATTTAGCCTATGAATTTTTTTTTGTAAAATAAAATGTAATATTCAACTAAGTCTGTTGATCCAGTATAATAATATAACAAATCAAAACCCCACAGACAAGCCACGTTGGGGGCTTTGTGGCAAGATGTAAAGTTTTATAAACTTGCTTTAAATATTTTTTTTTAAAAAAAAAAAAAAAAAAAAAATTATTATTTTTTTATTATTATTTTTAAATATTTTTATTTTTTAAATTATTCACTTTTTAAACTTTCGCGGCCCTAAAATATTAAATTAAAAGGTTTTTAATTTCGAGTTTTTTCGCCGCGTCGCGAGTCAACATTATAGTACCTGCGTTTCTTTTTCCCTCTGGGGGTTAACATATTCATGAGAACTGGGGCTGATTAGGTTTCGCCTCAGCCGAACACTCCCCGTGGGGGTGCTTCTATTGGATGGGGGGCACACGTGGGGAGTGGGGGTAGTTATCTCCCCTGGTTGGAGAGGATGACGTCAACACGTTGTTGTTGTTGTTGTTTTTCTCGATTAGTTGAGCTGCGGTTGTTTTTGTTTTTGTTCCGTGTTGTTGACGTTGCGTTGTAGTTGTTTTAGTTCCTTTGGCGTCGGGATGCTAGTTTAGACTGGGGCCCAGGAGTTTCAGTTTTTTAGCCGCCTAAGTCACCGTTGAAGTTTTTAGGTGATTTGGCTATTTTTTCTTGACTCCCGATTGGGGTGGCCATAGGGCAGGGTTTGTTTTCATATTTTCGGGTTTCATCAAATAATCCGGGTCAGGTTGCTGTGTTGTCGACGGGATGTTTGGCAAAAACCGACAAGTTTCTCTAACGAGTTACAGTGATGCGAGTTCTTTGACCCTTGTGGCGACAGTCCTCACGTTTGCCCATGTACGCCTGGCCACACTTGCCACGGATTTTGTAAATACGCTCCCCCCCCAAGTGATTTAAGTCTTTTTGGGAAACCCTTAACATACTGGCGACTTTCTTAGTGGTTTAAAAACAGTTTTGATTTGAAACTTGTGTAGATAACGACTAATACGATCTGTTGTAAATTTCACATACGGCAAATGAGCAAACTTGGGGGGCGTGTCCGGCTTGACAGAGTGGTCGACATCTTCTCGGGGTGTTCTATGGAAGGCTCTACGGATGTCAGATAAGCTGTAACCATTGTCCTGTAATGTTTACACCGGAGAAAAGAAGATATTAACCGAAACATTACAGGACAATGGTTACAGCTTATCTGACATCCGTAGAGCCTTCCATAGAACACCCCGAGAAGATATCGACCACTCTGTCAAGCCGGACACGCCCCCAAAGTTTGCTCATTTGCCGTATGTGAAATTTACAACAGATCGTATTAGTCGTTATCTACACAAGTTTCAAATCAAAACTGTTTTTAAACCACATAAGAAAGTTGCCAGTATGTTAAGGTCTCCAAAAGACTTAAATCACTTAGGGGGTAGCGGTATTTACAAAATACCGTGCAAGTGTGGCCAGGCGTACATAGGGCAAACGTGTAGGACTGTCGCCACAAGGGTCAAAGAACATCGACATCACTGTAACTCGTTGAGAGAAGACTTGTCGGCTGTTGCCAAACATGCCGTCGACAACATCAGCAATCCTGACCACGAGATACTATTTGATGAAACCCGAATAATATGCAACGAACCTGCCCTATGGCCACGCCTAATCAGGGAGTCAATAGAAATAGCCAAATCACCTAACAACTTCAACGGTGACGTAGGCGGCTATAAACTGAGTAACTCCTGGGCCCCAGTCATCAAACTAGCATCCCGACGCCACAAGGAACTACAACAACTACAACAGCAACGTCAACAACACAGAGAACAACAACAACAACAACCGCAGCTACAACTACATCGACGACGACAACAACAACAACAACAAGTGTTGACGTCATCCTCTCCAACCAGGGGAGAAAACTACCCCCACTCCACCACGTGTGCCACCCCAGCCAATCAGAAGACACCGCCACGGAGGAGTGTTCGGCTGAGGCTGAAACAAACTAATCAGCCTCAGTTCTCATGAATATGTTACCCACAGAGGTAACGAAACGTCGAGGTACGTATAATGTTTACTCGCGACGCGGCGAAATAACCCGAAACTCATACACGTTTGATTTATTATTATTATTATTATTTTGATTATTATTATTATTATTATTATTATTATTATTATTATTATTATTATTATTATTATTATTATTATCATTATTATTATTATTATTATTATTATTATTATTACTATAATAATAATTATTATTCTTATTCTTATTATTATCATGAACTTAGATACACTAAATGACGAGGATATTAACATCATCACTTATAAAAATCTAATGGCTGTAAACGGTTTCTTTAATTGTGTGAAAGAAAATATCCGAGAGGAAATTAGAGAGGATGTACTTCCCCAGTCATTTATCGACCATTTATTCGTTTAATGTGCTAATTCACCCGTTCGCTCTGTAATCTATACCACAAAAATAACTGACCATTATTTAATAGCAGCTGACATACATGCACTTGAGTCTGAAATTTCAAGCGAGGTACCAGCGCGAAAACAGTGTTTTAATGAACGAGTGCTAAAACAAAAACTTCAACGTTGTGATTGGTCTGCTTTATTAGAAATCAATTATTGTAATGAGCTCTATGAAGCTGTTGTAAACAACTCTAAATCTTGTTATGTGAGTGCAACCTATCGCGGTGGCGCGAAAAAGAAAAGCGAAAAGAAATGTTGGATGACACCTAAGGCAATAAGCATCAAAGAAAGAGATAAGCTATTTAAAAAGTGGAAAAATTGTAACACCGCAGCAAAATCATTGTACAGGGATGAAAACAAATCAGCACGTTATTTAATAAACAAAAAGATTGGACTGGCAAAAGAATTTTTTATAAAGATTAGATAAATAAATCGAAAAATAACTTAAAAGAAATGTGGCAAACGATTAACGAAATCTCAGGTAAAAAGAAAAAACTGTCTGTAGACGAAGTAATTCACAATCATTAAGGGAAGCATAACAGAGATAAGGAAATAGCTGACAATTTTGCAGAATCGTTTGTAAGAGAAGTTAAAGAAATTCAACATGAGTGTAGCATAAGTACGAGCCGCAATGTTAAAAACGATGCTGAGTGCCAATCTTTTTTTATGCCACCTGTAAGTGAAACTCAAATACGATCTATTATACAGAACATGGATAATAATAAACAACCGGGTTGGGATGGTGTCAGAGTTCAAGACTTAAAATTGTTGATAGATGATATAAGCCCAGTCTTAACCAAACTTAAACTAAAACAAACTTTCACTTGGTTATCCACTTCACCTCAAATACAACTAGTAACACTTCACTTAACCACCGCTCTGGAATACTAACTTAAAGCGGGTTACCCCTTCGAGGCATGGGGGCCCTATAGAAACAACTTAAAATTGACCCATAGTACCAAACGCAGGTTCACTATCCTCCTTCGCGAATACTGCCCCTACTAAAAAAAAAAAAAAAACACCTCTAAATCTTGTTATGTGAGTGCAACCTATCGCGGTGGCGCGAAAAAGAAAAGCAAAAAGAAATGTTGGATGACACCTACCCTCCTTATAAGCATCAAAGAAAGAGATAAGCTATTTAAAAAGTGAAAGAAAAAGAACACCTATCCTTATGTAATGATATGAAGACTATCTATTTAAAGTGGTTTTTAAAGAGGAATAATATTATTTTGAGTTCAAGAAATTATCAAGGAATATCAAGGAATTGTTTGGGCCATAAATCTTTAAAAATGGTAAGCAAAAACTGAAGTTACACTAAGTTTTGTTATCTGGACTAGGCCAAGACCCCAGCCTGTGTGTTATTGATTCTCACATGTCAATTGAAAAGAGATTTCACAGATCAAGATGAAAGGTGGGCTATTAAGATCGATATTTATTTTGGAAGTTTTACTGTGTATGAACTTTTTGATAAGCAAATCAGATCAAGTAGATCACACTAGGGAAGAATACATTGTATATGTAGAACACTACCAAATCTGGAGCAATGTATTAACAATTAATTATTGTCACATGTCTTCTTCAACGCTGTGTATAGTGCTGTAAAGCAAAGGTATGTTGACATCTGTTCTTCGGCTGGAAGAAGTAGACGGAGAAGAGGGTTGCGTGTTCCTGCTCTGGCAGGGCCATGTTCTGCTTTTAGTTTTGCTATGTACATGATAGCCTTATCTGGTGATGTGCAGTTGAATCCAGGCCCGGTTGCAATTGGTGGTCATAGCATGCTCTTCGTGTAATACTGTTGGACGAATCAGACAAAATTCCTCGAGTGTGGAACATGTAACAAACAGTATCACCGTACTTGTGTTAAGATGAAGCAACTGGACTACAAGAAAATGATAGCCGCTCATCGTGTTTGGACTTGTTGGGAGTGTGTACTGCCTCAATTTGCCAACTCTTTCTTTAACGATTCTGGCACTTCTTTTTCGACAAGTGATGATATTCAAGATTTAGATTCACATAGAGCTGAATCAGGTCTGAAGATGCTACAATTTCTCAATACCGGTACTAGTATACCATACTAGTACTAGGCCTATACATATAACTTGATTCTCATTGAAATTCTCATTCTATTTGATTATTTATTTTATATTTAGTAAATTTATAAATTTACCTTGTTCTCCATTTCAAACTTTCCCTTATAGATCCGTACTATAGGCACTACACGTATATTTTTAAGTTCAAAACTAATCCCTATTAAACATAAAACAATAATACATAATCATATCATACCATATGCTAGCGTTTTATATTATTATACATCCTAATGAACATCGTTTTGTATTATATCATATCGATAACTCATTCATTTTTTCATTTTATTATTGAATTAATCAATTCAAACAACTTCTATTTCTAATACTTGTATACTATACTAATAATACATATAACTTGATTAACATAAAATACACATTTTATTTGATTATCCATTTTATATTTAGTAAATTTTTAAATTTACCATGTCCACTACAAACTGCCCCTTATAGATTCGTACTACTACACGTATATATTAAATCAATACTAATTCCATTTAATAATCATTATATCATATCAAATGCTAGTGTTTTATATTATTATTCATCCTAAATAACATCGTATTGTATCATATCAAACCAATTACTCATTTCATTTTTTCATTTCAATACTCAATTAATCTATTCAAACAACTTCAATTCTCAATACTAGTATACCATACTAGTAATATACATATAACTTGATTCACATGAAATATGCATTCTATTTTATTATTCATTTTTTACCATGTTTTAGCCTTAGGAACTATTCACTCCCTCTTCACGAAGAGGTGTATACTTGTACCATGTATTAGTCTTAAGTGAATAAAGATCTACTCTACTCTACTCATTGAAAAGAGATCCAAAATAATAATAAAAAAAAAAAAATAATAATAATGCGAGAAGCCTAAAGAACGGTAAGGAATTGCAAAAAATCCAACAAATTCAAATTGTTATATTTGGTTTGACTTTAATTTTCCAGGGGTGACCACGAATTTTACCAACAATGGCGTATCATGGAGGGGTGGTGAGCCAAACGGTGGAACACATGAAAACTGTGCTGCCATCGTTAGGACTTCTAAAGTTGTCTATGACCTACCGTGCACTGTCTGTTGTTTTAATTACATATGCGAGAAGTAACAACATTATTAGTTAAGAGGAGTGGCTGAGTCTTACGCGAGAAAATGCACGGGCTTAGATTTCACTTTATGGCAGCTATTTGATATCTGAAATCATTAAAGTTTTTTTTTGCAGAAACGTTAGTTCAGAACAGTATTATTAATATCGACTCGCGGTTCCAAAGAAATAGCCTAACTAAATCATTGTAGTATTGGCTGGAGCACTAAGCGCTCGACTCTGATTTGGGATGTCTCGGTTTCGAATCCCGTCGTGATCGGTAATCCTGACTGAAGGTTTTTCCCGAGGTTTTCCTCAGTCGTTAATGCGAATGCATGGGATTGAGTCTTCTTAATCAGCCCTCGGACATCCCTTCACAATTGTCCTATCCGCAACATACCTAATTAGTCGAGGGTCCCACAGGTTAAATCTGATGAGGACCCTACAGTGGACAACCTACAAAAATATAAGTATTATTAATTGTTGAAAAAGTGGAAAATATATAACATGAGTGAATAATGTGAATAACAATGTGAACGAACAAAGTCATCATGGTAGAGCATTCGTAAAATTCTCATTAAACCGTTTAATTAACGTTTCACAAAATGAACATGCACGTTTAGGTTGAATTAACCATGAGATTGATTACGAAAATTTTCTTCACAATAAAAATTGCAGAAGTTCACAAATATCAAGTTTATTACGGAGATTCCACTATTTTTGGGGTGTACATTAGTGAAATAAAAAGAAGTAAACATGGTATCATAGATTGATTTATTAACGTCACGCAAATATTATCTTATAAAGATGTCTTTAACCACTTAACCTGGGAAATAAAAACTTTTTTGGTTGCTTAAACTCGCCTCCCCGCAACCTCAAACGATCCCTTTAAAATTTAATGGCTAACGTATGTATTACGCATATTTACAAATTTCTTGTTTTGACAGTAAAAATATGTATTTTTTAGCTGAGATGGGTTTTGTTTTTGTTTTCTCATATTCCATTTATGGCAAAAATGTTATAAAGAAAAAAAAATCCGTTTTTTATTAAGGTTTTTTAAATTTTTAAATTTTTGAAACAATTGGGAATTGAAAAGATTGATCCGAAAGTAAAAAATCCCAAATCGTCAGGGGATAGTTACATTCATCAATATATTTGCAAAATTTATGTTTTTTTTTTTTGCTATGTTTTATTATGATCCTAAATGTACTGCTAAAGCTTTAAAAATTTTTACCTTAACACATTAAATTTTTAAAAACCCTTAAAAATTATATTTTCTGAATTCCCTATGTAACGAGGCCTGTGTGAATCTCCTTCTTGCCCCGGGGATCTACAATAAAAATGCTAATGACGTCATAAACAGGGGGCATGGACTGTGAGCCCTTTAGTGGCGCTGTGAATTTTTGATTTAAAAAATTTGATCACTACCGGT
Organism: Sweltsa coloradensis; assembly: GCA_024449915.1. Taxonomy (NCBI): domain Eukaryota; kingdom Metazoa; phylum Arthropoda; class Insecta; order Plecoptera; family Chloroperlidae; genus Sweltsa; species Sweltsa coloradensis. The sequence continues at coordinate 4,212 of JAMZAV010009196.1, read as the reverse complement.
TAAAAAAATTATAATGTTATCTCGGTAAGTTTGTTCATTAACTTTTTTTATATTTAATAAACTTGTGTTTTTTTGGGTCAGACTCCTACGTAAATAATTTTGTTTTAAAGAAAGGATTGAAGGGTTTCGCGGCAGTAAAATTAATATTTTATTTATTTTAGGGGCTTCTACCGCGTTAATTAGAATGTAAAAACACATCAGTATATCAAAATGCCAAGCAAACAAAATTTACAATCGTCTTTCCTTTGGGAATGCACTTCTAAATGAATTAAAAACAGAAGGTAGTTTCAATAGCGCCATCAAAGAATATTTTTATAAGGTGGTAGTTCTGTGTTTGTTAGTTGTGGTATTGTTCATAGTTTAGTTTTTATAGTGATTTTATAATATTTTATTGATGTAATATTTGATACTGTTTTTAACTTGGACATTGTATTTTATTATAATATTGTGAAAACGGGAATGCACTCGGGGTTGATGAAGTAGTTGTAGATATGATTAAAGAAGCAGGAAACAAAGGGAATACTGGATTTTCAGAGTGTCGACATCAGCCTTAAGAGAGAAAAAGATTACAAAGGAATGGGAAAAAGGTAGTAGTAAAATTAAAAAATATGACAACAAACAGTGTGGTATTATATAGGTGTCAGTGTCACTCTACTTTGCCATTGTGCCAAGTTGTATGAAAAAGTGATAGAAAAGAGAATGGAAGAAAAGGTGGAAAGAGGCTTGAGGGAGGAGCTACCAGGTTTTAGAAATGAACGATCAACAGTGGCCCTTATTTTCTTAATAAGACAACTAATTGAAAGAGAAATGGAAACGGGGGAGTAGGTAAGGATAGTTTTTCTGGATCTTACAAATGATAGTATGCCCAGAGAGAGAGAGAGAGAGAGAGAGTTTGGGAATGCCTCCGAAAAAAGAAGATGGATATAAGATTGGTGGAAAGAGTACAGAGTAGGTATGTGAAGAATGTGAGTTACGTGTAAACTAGGGAGGGCAGAACGGATTGGTTTGAAGTAAAGACAGGTCTCCGACAAGGAAGTGTATTGTCACCGATGCTCTACAATATAGTACTTGACGAGATATTGAGTAAATTGGAGAGAGATGGGCCAGAGTTGTCCAGAATCTTAATATATGCTGACGATATACTTATATGGGGAAGTCATGGGAAGAGGTACAGCAGAAAGTGGAGAAATAAAATGAACGTACAGAAGAATTCGGACTAGAGATAAGCATTGACAAAAGTGAAGTGATGGTTATGGGGAAGAAAAAGAGATCTGGGAATAGGAAAAAGATTGTACTTAGAGGAGAAGAACTAGTAGAGACACAGATGTTTAAATAACTGGGCAGCATAATCTCCGCCGATGGTAAAATAGACGCGGAGATTGCAAGGCGTACTGGTATCGCAGAGAGTTTCTCCCAGTTAGTGAGGGAAAAATGCTTTGGAAAAAAGAGGTGCTAAGGCGATGCAAATTTTTAATATAAAAAGCATTTTATGCCCGGTACTACATGCGGTGCATGACATGGCACATGGCCAGTTAGAGGAAAAGAAAAAGACAAATTCAAGTTGCGAAAAAAAATTTTTAAGGGAGTGTAAAAAAGGGAAAAATACTTTTTGGGGGAAAGGGTTTAATCAAAAAAATGTCGAGAAAACGAAAATATGGAAAAAACGGGGGAGGTCCCTGAGGAAGAAGACATGAAGAGGAAAAAGTGAGTAGATGCAGAGGAAAAAAAATTGATGTAAAAAAAGCGTCAGGCATTTCTAGCCGGCTTCGTAAGCCCGGGGAAAAAAAAAATGTGGGGGGAACCCTCCACCCCCTACCCGACTTAGTTTGGAAATGGCTAAATAGTTGCTGGGGGTTTTTACACAAACAATGAAAACCAAAACACAAACTGGATCATAGTTCATCAGGGTTTTAAATATTTTTTTTATCAGGAAAAAAAAAAAAACATGCCTTGTCTCAGGCCCTCTTTCACTGTTTCTACATAATAAAAAAAAATTTAAATTATCTGTCAGGTCACCCTTTCCCAGAATCGTCAAATTTTTACATTAAACACATAAAACTTGCCCCCGAGTTAACACCCCGAGAAAATTTTCCAAAAAAGGTTGTAGCTGACTTGCTGTCATCATGCTGGACAAAAGGGACATTTAATCGTGGCTTTCGCGCTCTCGCCTATGTAAGTAAGAATTTTTTATGATAACCCCTCACACATTTTTGTTGAAACCCAGCGGTTATCTTTGGAGAAATTGTTCTGTAGAAGGTTCCTTTTTTTCCAAACCCTACATTCAAAGTTATGGTCACTTTTAATTAAGCCCTTTACATTACCTTTTTAAGTTTACTGGATCTGTTAAAATTAATTTTTGAAGGTATTTATCGCCCCCCGTAGTAGAATTTTAAAAATAAAGGAAACTAAGTAGATGGCTTTAAAGAAAAAGGGACTTAAAATTTTTTTCTGTCTATTTTTTTTTTATTGCACATTTTTAGAAAAATATTTTTTTAAAATGTGATAGTTGCAAAACGGTATTTGAGACACTTTTACCTTGTTTCCCCCCAAAATAAGGAAAGTTTTTTTCTGAATAAGGTTTGAGTACGGTTTTAAAAATTCATCGCGATTGGTTAATTGGTTCGCCCCGTTCTTTTACGAACACATTCGCAGCAGGCCATAAAAACAGAGAGTGTTCCTCAAATCATTATTCGGGGGGGAAAAAAAAAAAAAGGTTTAAGGGAATTAAAAAAAAAAAAAAAATCCGATAAATGAAATCAAATCCGAACAAAACTTATAGCTATTTTAATTTTAAAAAATCTGAATTAATTTCAATAAAAACATGTGTTGACTCATTTTCGTTCATTTGTAGGTATCGTCCGCTAACTTCTTCTCAAAGTAGTCAATCTTACTTTATAAACGTCACATTTACATTTATTTACATTTATTTATAAGCTTACAGTTATACAAATTTTTGTATGGTGGCAAGGTACAACATTAACATTTAAATACTAAAATATAAAATTTCACAATATTTACAAATTTACAAATTTTCCAAAGAACTTTTAAAATAAATTAGCCCATCTTTCTTTACAGTGCTCTCAGGTAACAAATTCCATTCAGATACTGTTCTATTAATAGACGAAAATTTTCCTATATCTGTCTTAATAATATCACTTTTAAATTTCCAATCATGATCCCCCCTACCCTTATAAATCCCCCTTTGAAGAAAACTAGTGACTTCTCCCCAGCCTGGAAAATCCCTTGACGCCTTATATATTTTACAGAGCCTGTCTCTTTTTCTTCTCAATTCCAGGCATCCCATCCTAATTCATTTGCCAGCTTTCCCATACGTTCATATCTCATAATCTTTTTACCATTTATATCAGTTTCTTCTGTCCACCACTTTTTGAATCCTTTAACCTTTCTGGCAGCTTTTCTCTGTACCTTTTCCAATTCCACTATTTCACATTCATGGTAAGGATCCCAAATTGCACTTACATATTCTAAAGCTGGTCTCACAAGGGTTTTGTATGCTTGTACCTTGATTTCAAATGAAGCTCATTTTAATATTCGCATTACAAATTTAACACTCGTACACCCTTCTTAATAACCGACTGCACTTGCATCTCCCAATTTAAACCCTGCTCTAGAATCACGCCTAAATACTTATAGATTTTCTCCCTCTTTAACACCTCCCCCAAAAGCATATACATTGGATTTCTTACATTAAACTTTCGCCTACTAAAGCTAACAAATTTGCATTTCTCGACATTCATACCCATCTTATTAATTTAAGACCAATCTCCTAACAATTCTAAATCCCCTTGTAAGATCTCAGAATCTCTCGCTTCTGTAATTTCCAAATAGAGAACAAAATCATCTGCAAATATCCTAAACTTTGCTTTCAACCCTACCCCTATGTCATTGATATATTTATAAGAAATAATAAAGTCAAAGTCGGTGCTAGACGAGGGATCGTGCCACAAGTACTTAAACTATAAGCAATTCCACATTAATCTTTGTTATAGTTGATTTGGTTTAAGGGCGCGTCCCAAACCTATATAATTAATGGCTCGTTGGTCTTGTTGTTAGCGTATCTGCTTCCAATGCAGAAGGTCCGGGTTCGATTCCGCGAAGACAGAAGTTTTTTAACTTCTGATTTGAACTCAAGTCCATCAGCTGTCGGAGTTGTACGTGATTACCGCTAAGAAGATTTTCAAGTTGTTTGCG
>JAMZAV010009195.1:0-26060 GCA_024449915.1 Sweltsa coloradensis | reverse complement strand
CAAACAAAAAAATTTGGAGCCAAAAATTTAAAAAAAAAAAAAAAAAAAGGGATCATAAAATTGAAGTCTTCGCTTCGCTCCTAAACGCTCACCAAAATTAAAATTAAAATTAAAAATTAACTTAAAATTTTTAAATTTTTTTAAAAAAATCTAATTTAAAAAAGAAAAAATCGTAATAGGGGTTTTTTCTTAAAAAAAAAATTTTTCGATTGCGCACAAATTTTAAAAAACAAAATATATTAACCATAAATTAAGGTTCTGTGAAAAAACAAAAACTATGGGATAAGCATGTAGGTGTTATAACCGAAGAATTTTAAAAAAAAATTTTTAAATCTAAAATTGCGTTTTTCGAAAAAAATAGTTTTTTGATACGCTCAAATTTCACATGAACATATAATTTCTGAATTAAGGTTCTGTAAAAAAAATCTTACAATCGGACAAAGCATTGGGTGTTGTAAGTAAAAGAAATTTTTAAAAATCGAAAAAAATCGTAAAATTTGTGATTCTCATGAGAAAAAATTTTCCGATTGTGCTAAAAAAACGTGGCGTTCTAAGTTCAGAGATTTCGAAGACCCCCAATCATCCCCGAAATGGGAGTATCGGTTTAGCCGGATTCTTGCAAAAAAACAGAAAAAAACAAAAAAAAAAGAAAAAAAAAAAAAAAAAAAACATTCCGATTTTTTTCTCCAGTGTAGTGAAATGAAATCTTTTGCTTCGCTCGCTACGCTCCTACGCTCATCCAAAAACTATATGACTGAATGAACGGGATTTGGTTGTGCTTTGAGTTTCGGGTTTGGCTACGGGGAAAGTACGAAGTGATTTTCGTATCACAACTGAGCCAAATTTTTTTGGCGCCACAACAAATTTTAAAGAGGTTTTGAAGCCGACAGACAGCAAACTTCTTTTAGTTTAAAATCTTTAACCGAAAGACCCCCCCCGGGGGCCCCCCCCCTTCCCGGTTCCGGGACCAAAATTTGTTTTCTGTGTTTTCGCGTTTGCGGCTCCAGCGTCCTTTATTTTCGTCAAGAAGTATTAACTAGGGGTTTTCCTTTTAAGTAAAAAATTATTGTGAAAATGTTTCTAACGCCTCGGATACCGACAACATTGAGAAAATGTCAAAACTTCGGAATATTGGCTGATTCTAAGAAAAAAATTGCTGAGGTAAGCCACTCCAAGCGTTCATGCTTTTTGGGTTTTTTTAAACTCAAAAGTCCATCAAAGCTGGCCCCGGGCCCCCGTTTTTTGAAAAAAAGCTAGGCTTAGCCCTACTCAAACTCAATAGAAATAAGGGGCCTTCTAAACCCAATCTAGCTAGTACCTTTAGGGCCCAGGCCTCCCCAGGCCCCGGGCCACCCAGCTAAGCTCTTTTCACTTATAGGCTAGGCAAGCCTAGGCCCTGGCCTAAGGTCGGCACGGGCCCGGGCCCGGCCCCCGGGGCCGGGAGGCCCGGGCCCGGGGCCGGGCTCGGGCCTTGTTGTGCATTTTAAGCCGGGCCGGGCCTGCTTTTCACTGAATGAGACGGGCTTTTTCGGGCTTTATGATATAATTTGCAATCAGTATTTGCGATTTCCCGATCATAGAAATGTTCTTCGACCAAAATTCAAAACGTTTTGTTTCTCGTAATAGAACTTTTCATCCCCGCCGTGACGTTCATTCATAGGGCCCATGGTAAAATCTAAAAAAATCCACATGCTGTTGCTTTGAGTTTAACCTCTGAACGGGCTGTAACGGGCCTACTTACACTTATGGCGTGCCCGGGCCGGGCCTGGGCTTTGATAAGCTGGTTTAATACGGGCCCGGGCCGGGCCGGGCTTCTAGAAGTAGGCCCGTGCAGACCTCTACCCTGGCCCCTCCGGCAACGGCCGTCCCGATCACGGCCACTTCCGCCAGCACACCAAGTAGACGTAGGGCTAACTAAACCTGGCCTAGGCCCTAGGCCTACGTTGTTAAAATCAAAATTGTGGTTATTAGACTTAGGCCTCTAGGCAGTGGCGGCTTGAACCCCTGAAAACGCACGGGGCCAACTTTATAGTATTACACCCACCCACGCATGGGCGCCCGCAGGAATTTTGTCAGGGTGGGTAAAAGCTATAGCTTTTATTTTCGTCGGGCAAGCACGGGGGGATTGGGGGGCGGAGCCCCCCAACAATAGCGCCGCAGGCGAAAATTTTGAAAATCAGTTTTTTAGAATGCGTTTGGTGGGTTTTAGAAAAAAGTAGTGGGCTGAATGCAATACCAAAATTATGCAATTTTTGTGCAGTCAATACTCGAAACTAGACAACCACCAAAAGGAAACCTTCAAAATATTCCCCCCCCCCCATTTTTTTGTCCATAAGTCAAAAGCTACAGATTCTCAACATTGAGATGGGCGGTTATTAGCTTTTTTGTCCACTGAGATAATCTGACTTTCCCCTACCTCACATCTTCGCTTTTGCAAGCTTTTATACGCGTTTCCAAGCAAAGGGTTGCTACCTGGTGGCGAAAACTGCAACTGTCCGATCAGTGATAGTCGGAGGAGCGCGCTATGTGCTTACCTGAAGAACACGTGACGTCATTCCGTGTTTGTCACTTATAAATATGTACAATCACAGGTACATTGTCGTTGCTCTCCCAAAATGTTGTTAGGCCTAATTTGATGATAATCAAAAGCATGGGGGTGCACCAAAATGATAAAATCGCTCTCAAATATGCGGGATTCGAGACCATGTCCACCAGAATAATATTACTATATTCAGACCTGCGCATGCACCCATGAGACACCGAGGATGGCATTTGTATCCATATTACAATTCTCTTAATTGTAATATCATAATAAATCATTGGTATTTATAGGCTACTAAATATAGACTAACAGGGTACGATAAATACTTAATCAAATTCAAACCGTCAAGAATGTTCACAACTCATAGTAAACACACACATACAATATCGCTCGCTTTATGGCACTTTTAATTGAGATATACTTCTTAAGTTTTATTATGATAATTTAATATAAATAGTCATAATAATAACAAAACAATACCTAACAAAAAATAATAATAATTGTATTAGGGCTTATTTCATTTCATTTCATTCCATTCTTTATTCACAGATTTGTACATAGTAAAAATATACCCTCTCCTGAGAGAGAGGGAGTGAATAACTAGCACAGTAATTAGGATTAGAATATTAGTAGCCCTAATACAATAAAATATTTAAGAGAACAATTAATAAGAATAGATAAGATAAACATACATCGTTATGTGATGGACAAGAAGGAAGATGGGACACAAAAATGTGTTAGTTAAATTCAATTTTTGAAATAAGGAATTCCTCTTAAGGAATAAAAAGGGTTATGAATGAGAAAAGATTTAATTTTAATTCTAAATGATGTTGGAGTATTGTTTTTGATGGATTGTGGAAATTTATTGTAAATTTACTACAGAGGTAGCTTGGGACTGTTTTTAAATAGCGAATGTTGAAAGTAGGAATGAATATGTTAGAGTTAGTAGCCTACGCGTTTTATGAGAGTGGTTTATTGCATTTGTTAAAAACAGTTCAGGATGAGAGTGTGCAAATGTGGAAGCTGACAAAATTAATTAATTAATTATGCACTAATCCCAACTCCTTTTCTACCTTACATAATTAATGTAGGCCTACATATACCGTTTACCGTCATTGTTCATTTATTGCATAATATTATACATAATATCATAATAAATACGATTTATATTATAACAAAAGAATAATTAGGCTAGTATAATGATATGACCTACAAGATTTTAAAGCTGTCTGCAGAATGACGCGTCATGCCATTATTGACATACAAAACAATAATAAAAATAGGCCATCAGCTATTCAATAGGCCTACTTTTAAATAAAATGTATATTTAAAAAAAACAGTCGTCCTAAGTGTGTAGCAGATAAATATATATATATATAGGCCTACTCCGATTGCGTTTACATTGTAAAACGATGTAGAAAACGTGCAAAACAGTGTAGGGCTATAATTTGCTAGAAGCTCTTTTGATTTTTAGATATCAAGTAATGGTGGGCAACATTTTCTTGGCAAAATATCATCGATCTTCATCATTCAACATTATTTGATACACTTGTTTCTGTATTTAATAGTTCAACGGTGTGGTTTGATCTTTTCGAGCTAATATCAAATAATCTCAATTATTTGTTGTAATTTAAAACGCCATTTAATTCCTTTTTTAATAAAGCCGATCCCCAAAAGTTACGAATTTTTACTAATAAAATACGCGGAACATATGACACAATCAACAATGTTTTCGCAAATGATCAGAAATGTAAGAAAAATCAAGTTGAACCTAACTGAATACACAGCGCCCGCCGTAAGCAGCTCGCCTCTATCACCGATCGGTCCGACATGTTGCGTTTTAGTGCTGCCATCTATCTTTGCTTGGAAACGCGTATGGTGACGGTCAAAACTCGCATTTATCCATGGAGTGGTATTCTTTTCAAAACTCAAGACCAACGACGGTTAATATAAAACAATAGCGCCGCAGGCGAAAATAATGTAGTTTTTGTGCAGTCGAATTGACATAACCAGGATATTTAGGCGACGTGTGTATACTTCTCAATTTTTAATATTAATTTGTATAAAAATGCAACGAATATTCTAATTCACAACTAAACTATTCTAAAATAATATATGCATATAAATAATAGAGTGGAGTTGATTTACCTAAACATTTATTTTATTTCATTGGAGATTGCAATAGTTGGATATGTCCTTGATTTTTATTATAATTAGTAGGCGCCTTACAATAATGTTATTTATATTTTTAGGGGTGTTGTAATTTTCTATTTTTTAATGTATTTAATTATTTTAATTAATTATCTTACCACAGCCCTAACACAAATCAGTGTATTACACTTTTTCCTGTGTCTACGCAAGAATAGGTTCATACATGAACATTGGTATGGTTTTCTTGTATTAATTCCCATTACAGTGAAACCCTCTTTCGAATTGTCGTGTTTTTTCTTTTATCCTCTCTCATATTTTTTTCTAATAAAACTTTCTTTGCCTCTCCCCCCCCCCCCCCCCCCAGGCTACTGGAGCGGCCGCTACCTTGCTCCGTGGGTCTGGAAGGTCTCGTCTTTGAGCTCGATTGGGGTTGGTCTTGCTTGAGTATAAAGCTAATGATGCATTTCGTTTTTAACAAAAATGTTGGCTCAAGAAGAAACCGAAGAAAATAGGACTGTAAATGTTAAAAGCTTGGCTAGGGATCTTGGAAGCAAACCCAGGGGGGGCACTTGCCCCCTGCCCCACCCCCAACCCCACCCCTTGCGGACACCCATACCAACCGAGCACCACTGGTAGTAGTGGTTACAGAAAAAATATTAGACTCTTGATGGTACCGCGCGTTTGGGAGACCTTATTCCTTTTCAGTTTATTTGGCACGATCTTTTGAGCGCGCATTTTAAAGCCATCACAATTACATTCCCATCTGACACGAATATTGGCTTGTTCGGGAAGTTTTCGTCACACAGGCATGATACTATTTCTTTTATAGCTCATATTTATATAGCAAACACTCAATGATTAATTGGCCTACTTACGTCCACCCCCCACCCTCCACCCCCATACACCCTGAGCTGACCACCCACCCACCTATTTCCCGCGGGGCCATGGCCCCGAATTTGTATGGTCGGGCCGCCACTGCCTCTAGGCCTACATCCCCTAGGCTATGTAGAATCTTGGCCGCGGATAGTCAGCCGTATTACTAGCCTAGCCTAGGCCTTGTGCAAAATTAGTCGTAGGGCCTACGGCCAATGATTTGATTGGAGTTCCAAAGTGTCTTCCTTCGTCTTTCTTTTTTGCTGTTTTAGGCCTAGGCCCCTTGTAACAAAAAATCCGGTAGGGGCTAGGCCAAGTGATGGGAATTTTCATGAAATTTTTTTTCGTTGAAAATTTTTGAAAATTTTCAAAGCATTGAAATTTTTTTTTTTTTTTTTTTTTTACAATTTCCTCTTTTATTAGATACAAGTTGATTTTAGGGCCTATATCACAAAATTAGATACAAAATTACAAACACATTTTACAGACCTAATAAAATAGTTCCTTTCCTCCTAGTTCCTCCTGGTACATTTTAGGCCTACTCAGGGATACAAAGTTGCCAGGGATAGGTAGGCTATAAAACATAGGCTTTGGTGATCATTGTTTTATTAAATATCATTGTACATAACAATATAATAGGCCTATGTACTCAGCAAACACAATAAAAAAAAAACAATAAAACAAACTAAACAAATAAAAGCATATTGAAAATTTTCAAGCCTTTTCAACGTTCCATCACTAGCCTACTTGTTCGTTATAGGAACCCCCCCCCCCCAAAAAAAAAAATGAAAGTAGGCCCTAGGTTAGTGGGGTTGGGGAGGGGCTAGCTGAACATGGCAATGTACTTCATGCTCCCCACCCTCAACCCCACTAACTAACCTACTTTCCTTTTTTGGGGGGGGGGGGGGGAGGAATAATGAACAAGTAAGCTTGTACCAAAAATCCTTCCAAGACCTTTAACGTTGCTCTTTTAAACGAAAGTCCTTTTTGGTAACTGTCGTCGTCGTCCTTTTTTACTGAACTTTAGTAACAAAAAACCTTCAAGACCTTTAAAGTTGCTATTTTAAACAAAAGTCCTTTTTCGGTTGTCGTCGTCCTTGATTGCTGTTTTAGTAGGCCTATGTACCCTAACAAAAAACACTTCCAAGACCTGAAACGTTGCTATTTTCAACAAAGTCCCTTTTTAGCTGCCTACACTACATGTCAAGGTGTAGAGATAAGGCTTTTCCTTCAAAGAGGCCTAGCACTTTTAAACACTTGTATTACTGACATAGAATTGCGTTCGCGACGCGGCCGAATATAGTGAAATCATTTGCAGAAAAACATGGGCCCAAATAGAATGGTAAAGAAATATTGAAAATTTGAACCACCGACCTTTCGCATAGTTTTCGGACGTGCTACCATTCTGCCACACTGCGCTGTGATGTTTGAAGCTTTGGCCTAGTTAGATGGTATCGTCGATGACCATACGACTAATTTTGCACTAGTAATACGGCTGACCGTAAGACTATCGGTACTCTTTCGGTTGGGAATGGCCAACTTTTCACCACTGTTTTTTTCCCACTAAAAATGACGAAAAACCACTGTAAACACGAAATAAATATAAAACTAATAATTGTGAACAATTTATTAATATTCACTCAACTGAAAATGTACAATATAATGTGTTTGCAAACACAAACCTCGGCTCGCCGCCATTGCTCAGTTCTCGCTTCTCACCACGATCGGTCGGTCGCTGTCTTGTGTGTCAATGCGTCGTGTGTAATGTTATTTAATTTTGTTTATAAAACAACATGAAATGAAACTTGCGAGTGCATTTTTTCATTACATACAACTGCAAAATATATAAAATATAAATCATTTACAGTGGTTTTGTGACGTTTTTGAGAGAGAAAAAAACAGTGGCAAAAAGTTGGCCATCCCCAACCGAAAGAGTAGGCCTACCCGACTATCCACTCCGTATAATCTTACGTCCGAACGTAAAATGTAGGGCTACTGCAAATTAATCTTACATTGAGTGCTGTGATAGGTCGTTTTCATCACGTGATAATTAAATGTAAGAATTGTGTTGTGTTGTTATGTTCAGTAAATTCTGATTGGTCCTCCTTCACGTGATTGGCCTACCTAGGCCCTAGCTGACCGTAAAAATAGCAAACGCTAAGTGTTAAGTTTGACCATTGATGTTCATTGATGTAACACATGTACTAAGACTGCTAGTAAACCTTTAACGTTTCTATTTAATTGGATGAGCGTAGCGAGCAAAGCGAAGATTCCATTCTACTACACTGGAGAAAAAAATCCAGAATGTTTTTTTTCTTTTTTTTTTGTATTTTTGTGTGTCTGTTAACACGATTCCGGCTAAACCGATACTCCAATTGGCTTGTTCACTGCGACTTTTACTCACCACGCTGCGCTATTGTACTAACCCCCCACCGCCGTCTGGATGCCTGTAAAGGCGGATGTAGACGGCGGTGGTAGCTCAACTTTCGGGTGTCATGGCTGCTCATAGCTGTCAGCAGCCTACTGTTATTGCTGTCAGTTTGCATAGTTTTATGTTGAAAGCAAAATGCCCAAATTGCCTGTGTGTATTCGTGTAAGGAGAAAGGAGGGCATACTGTCGTGTTTATTACTACAAATAAATACAAACCACACTTAATATACTGACATGTGTCTTTATTCGGCCTCCTGCCTACGTAACCTCTCTCATGTCAACAAATCAACACTGGCTAGGCCTAAGCCCTAGGCTTTGCTGAGGCGTATGCAAGTAGGGCCTAGGCCTATACTTGATAATTTATAATACCATGATATTGATATGCCTAGGTCTACATCTAATGCTGAAGAAATTTCAATTTCAATTTATTTCAATTTATTTTGGACAACAACAAATAACAATAGTTACAGGTTTCAACAGTTTTCACCGTATAAGTCCATTTTAGTTGTAACAATTATTAAACTTAATGAAGTTTACACAATAGTATATGTATAAATACTATACATACAGTACATCTACTAATAACAAAATACACTACTAATAATACAAAATACACTACACTAACAAATAATCATCTTTCATTACATTGTCTCTCATATTAGGTAATATATAGGCTAACTACCAAAAGCCAATGATACAGTGCAAGTTTACAATATTACATTGTTAATTAACTTGGATAAAGAGAAATGAATAAGAACATTAATTTCCAAATTTCAAATATTGTAACATTTAACAACCAACTGATTTAAAATTATGGTAGGTCCAGTTGATGTGATAAAGTCATTTACACTGTAGTAAGCTTTTTGTAATAAAAATTTTGTCAGCTCATTTTTAAATTTATTATATTGAGGTATATCTTTGATTTCTTTTGGAACAAGGTTGTAGAGAATTTATTTATATAATCAGAGTTTTTCTGGCCAAGGTTTGTAGAACATTGGCTAAGATGGAGATCATGTTTTTGCCTTGTGTTGTGAGTATGTACACTCGCATTAACTGCAAGGATTTGGATGTTTTTCTTAATGCTTAAGACTGATTTAAGAATGTAAAGACATGGAACTGTAAGAATGTTCAGAGCAATAAAGTAAGGTTTACAATGCTCCATTTGCCCAAGGGAATATAATGCTCTAATTGCTCGTTTTTGTACAATGAAAACTTTATCAATGTGAGTTGACATTCCCCAAAATTCTATCCCATATCTTAGATGTGATTCAAATAGAGAAAAGTAGCATACTTTAGCAGTTGATACATTGCTTATATGTTTGATGCTTTTAATTGCAAAACAAGCAGAGCTGAGTTTTTTTATCAGTATCTTAATGTGAGCATGCCATGTTAAGTTTTTATCTATTGTTAGACCTAGAAAGTTTGTTTGTTCAACTGAGTTTACAACTGATTGTCATTTGAATTTGCTAGGCAATGTATGAAGTTTAGTGATTTCTTTTTTTGAATTGAATGGAACTGGATAAAGTTAGTTTTTAGAGAATTAAGCAATAGTTTGTTCATTGTAAACCATTCAATAGACTCAGTAAGTCTTTTTTCTCCCTTTTCTTTGAGTAAAACTGTATTCGCAGCCGTTACGCTAGTAGTAAAGTCATCAGCAAACAACTCGGCATCATCAATATTGTCAGGTAGGTCGTTAATAAAGATAATGAAGAATAGGGGCCCAAGGATCGATCCTTGTGGAACTCCACAAATAACCTTTTCAAATTCTGATTTAATGTTTGTAAATTTGTTGTTCTTAAGATCAGTCAGTACTACGCATTGTAGTCGGTCGGTCAGGTAAGATGTTAAGAGTTTCAATGCATTCCCACGTATACCATAGTACTCTAACTTGTCCAGCAGTATTTTGTGATCAACACAATCAAACGCTTTTGTTAGATCACAAAATATGCCCAATGTTGGTATGTTTGAGTCGACTGCTTCAACAATAGTTTTTAGAAATCTACTAATTGTGTCACTTGTTGATTTGCCTCGTCTAAAGCCATTTTGTCTCTCTGTTATGATATATTTTCATCGAAGAATGCGATCATTCGATTGAATATCAAAGTTTCTAATATTTTTGAGGCAGCTGGAAGGATGGATATAGGTCTATAGTTACTTGCAATGAGTTTACTTCCTTTTTTAAATATTGGTATAATTTTGGATATTTTTAATGCCTTGGGAAAGACACCATCTTCAAAGCAAGTATTGAAAATGTCGGATAAAGGTTCAGCTAGTCATTTATACATTTTTTTATAACTATAATCGACAAATCATCAATACCTGCAGAGTGCTTTGGCTTTAATTTAAGTACAATATCTTTTATTTCTTTAGGGTTTGTTTCATACAAATATAGGGAGTTAATTGGGCTTTGTTTGACTTTGATAAGTAAGTTTGGAAATTATGATTTGGATTATTTGGATAATTTCTGGTACTTATATTATTTGTCAGGTAAGATGCTTCACTCGTAAAATATTTATTCAATGTTGTGTGCTACTACGTTGGGATCTTTAATTAATGTATTATTGTTGAGAAGAGTTATATTATCATTAGGCTTTTTTGGCTTACGATTTATTTCTTCATTTATTATTTTCCAAATTGATTTTGACTTATTGTCTGAAGTTGATATGGTTTCTCTTATTTGGTTACTTTTTGCATTTTTAAGAACTCTTTTGTAAATTTTTAAATATGATTTTATATATGTTTTTAGGAATGGCACATTTGGGAACTGTGAGTTAATGTATAAAAGGCTCCTTTTATTAGCACTTGAGACTTTAATACCGTTAGTTATCCAATTTTGCAATTTGTAGGATGATTTATTTTGTATTTGTTTTAGTGGGCAATTTTATTAAAATAGTAAAGTAATTTATTTGAAAATGCATCATATTTATCATCTGCTGTCTCTGAAAACTGTTACACATTCCCAATTTTCTCCTTCTAAGCTTTCAGCTAGATTATTTAAAGAGTTCTCATTTACAACACGTATAATTTTGGTTGGTATAGGTAGCTGATAATAATTATACTGTATTGCAATTTCTTGGGCATAGTGGTCAGCAATTCCAAAGTCAATTACTCGGGAGTTGAATGGTAATGTAGTGTCAGTTGCTATATTATCAATGATCGTTGAAGTTTGCCACCGTGGATCATTCTAGTTGTATCTTTTATGGTGAGCATCATGTTATAAGAGTCAAGAAGATTAGCTAGCATTTTTTATTAGGGTCTTTACTATCAGCTGAGACATTCACATTGAAGTCTCCTAGTACTACTAATTGTTTATTTGTTTTTTGTAATTTAGTTAAAATACGTTCAGTTTTATCTAAAAAGTGTTGAATTTGTCCAGTTGGGGATCTGTAGATGGCTACTACCATAATATTACATGTTTTGCAATTATTTAATTGTATTTTTAGTTCATACAAGCACATTCAAAATCAAGTTCAGTAAGCTGTGTTGAGTGATACTTGATTTAGATACAGCATATTGAATCCATTATGGCTAACAAAGATTGCTACTCCCCCGTGCTTATGAGTTTTTCTACAGTAACAAGAAACCAAGGTATAATTTTCAATTGTAATACTAGTTATTTCATCATTTGTTTTCCAGTGTTCTGATATACATATTATGTCAATAGGTTCATTCTTTTTATGTTGAGTATCTAGAATTATATTTAACTCTCTAATTTTTGATTGTGTAAGACCTTGGATATTTTGGTGTACTATTCGCATAATGTTTTCTTTATGTTTAATTTTACTTTCATATTTTGTCTTTACCATCTCCTCTAAGTTTTTTTTAATGGTTGCTGGACTAACCGAAAAGGATCTTCATAAACTCTATCTTCCTCTAACTCTACTATCTCTGCATTCCACCTGTCTATGACCTCTTTTAATCCTTTTTTTGAGCCAGTTTACTATCACTACAAACGGCGTTCTCATCAAACCCTAAAAACATACTACTATCACCTTCCAGATACTCATTTGAGTCTTCTAAAGAAACTTCCTTAATTTGGGATTCATCCGGCATTTGGTCTCTTCCAGAACTGCTAGTAGCCTAGGCCCTAGTCCTTAGTAGCCTTATTCCAAGTAGGCCTAGGTAAAACAATACGTAAACAAACAATCGAGGAAGCATACAGATTTTGACAATGCAGAGCCTGCTATACATAGTTTATTTCAAACGCCGCCACGGTCTTAGGGCAGGGTCCACTAGATACCTTACAAGCAGCTCGGAATAAGTATCAAGTGGACCCTGGTTTTGGGGGTTAGTGCAGTGGCGCGATCTGCGCGGAGCTTTGCGTGAACAAGCCAATTGCGATGAAATTTTCTGGATGCCTTTGAAATCTCTGAACTTAAAACTGCCACGTTTTGAGCGCAATTGTAAAATTATTTCTCATGAAAATCGCAATTTTACTTTTTTTATAATAATAATCATAACTCAGTTCCAACTATGTCGGGTTGAGTGGTGGTTTTTCACCATTATCTAGGGCATGAAACTGTAGATACTAAGCTTGCCAGACTCAGTGTTTCTTCCACATCCTCTAACTCCTTCCTCTCCACCAATTTACTCCACTTTCTTCTGTCCTCCCACAGCTTCACTCTTGCCACATGCTCCCACACTTCATCCCGTTTTCCAACGTCTTCTTGAATTAATCTTTCCCATTTCTCTCTTGGCCTTCCTACTCTTCTTTTCTCCTCCTCTGCCGCTTCAAATTCTCGTCTTGGAATCCTCTCTCTGCCCTTCCTTTTCATATGTCCAAACCATCTTAGACGTTCTCTTCCTAGCTTAAACTTCAATCTCTCCAGTCCCAGTTCTTTCCTTATTTCATTACTTCTTATCTTGTCCATCTTTGTAACTCCCTTGATACTTCTTAAAAACTTCATTTCTGCTGCTTCCAGCTGACTCTCTTCTTTTGTTCCCACTGCTCATGTTACTGCCCCATATGTGAGTATAGGTACAAAATATGCCTTATACAGCAAAATTTTACATTTTTGTGGGAACAACTCATTCCATAGCAGGGTTCCTGATTTTTTTGATTTTTATTAAAACTAGGAAAACGCTTAAGTCCCTCCGCGTTGTTGGATGAGCGTAATTGGTGCATTGAGCTGCCATGTGTTATGCGGATTTTCTGTTGTTCTGTGAAAAAATCATTACTAAGTTGAAGATTATTTTTTAATTAAATTAAATTAAATTAAAAATTAACTTTAATTTTTAATTTTTTTAATTAATCGTAATTTTTTTTAAAACAGGAAAAAATCGTAATATTGAGATTTTCATAAGAAATAATTATTCGATGCGCACAAATTTTACACGAATATATATATATGTATTATATACATATATTATATATAATTAATTAAGATTATGTGAAAAAATCATTATAATCGGATAAAGCATGTAGGTGTTATAAGCCGAAGAAATTAAAAAAATTCGTAAAATTGCGATTTTCATGAGAAATAATTTTTCGATTACGCTCAAATTTCACATGAATATATTAATTCATAAAATTAAGGTTCTGTGAAAAAATCATTACAATCGGATAAAGCATGTAGGTGTTATAAGTCGAAGAAATTTAAAAAAAAAAAAAAAAAAATCATAAAATTGCGATTTTCATGAGAAATAATTTTTCGATTGCGCTCAAAAACGTGGCAGTTCTTACTTCAGAGATTTCGAAGGCCTCCATAAAATTTTATCGCAATCGGAGTATCCGTTTAGCCGGAATCGTGTTAACAGACAGACAAAAATACAAAAAAAAAAAGAAAAAAAAAAAAACATTCCGGATTTTTTTCTCCAGTGTAGTGAAATGGAATCTTCGCTACGCTCATCCAAAAATCAAAAATCATGATTTTTTTTTATTTAAATCGATTTTTTTGATTTTTTTAAATTTTGATGTAAATCGGACTATTATTTATTCAAAATTGAAATTCTAGACTGGTGTAGGTAGGCCTATTAGGGGCCTATAGGCCTACAATTTTATATGCAATACCCTTCCTCTTGGTTTAATTTTAGGCTGTTTAGTGTTTAGGCCAACCAGGTACGGGTCTAGACCTACTACGTAAGAAACATGAAATAAAAAGTTTTTAGGGAGGGGTGGGTGTAAACATAGCTAGCTGCTAGGGCATATTATCTGTCAATTTGGTGAAAATTAATATTTAATTATTAATCACATCATATAGGTTAGGTATTACCTTTGGAGGTTACAGATGAGATAGGTAACAAAACAATTAAATCGATACAATACTGCATTTGCATAGGTAATGATTTATTGAAAATTGAAATAGAAAATGAGATCAGTCAGTTACAGATATTAGGCGACCAGAGGCCTACATTCACAAATCACAAGACAAACTGGCTCGTCACAAAAGTGTCTAGGCCTAGGAACTAATTGTTATTTAGGCCTACTAGTATTTAATTAGTGATTAGCAGATTAGGATTAGCATTACTGATTGTCATTTAGTACTTTGTATAAAAACACCAGCTTACCTGCCTTTTCTACACCAAGCCTGTTACGCAAACGGGAGTGGACAAGATTGAATGATTAGAAAGCCCTCTCAACCCCAGCTGAAGAAGCTGTAGCAGTTAGTAATTGCTGCAAAATGCAGTACTCTCTTTCACCTATTAGGTCTCCTATGCCTATCTCATTGGACTTCATGCGCTTGAAAAGAGTCCACCCACGCGAGTGGGGCCATGCTTGTCATTATTCCTTTATCAAAAATTGAGCGTTAGTTCTATCACAATTATTGTATACGACTGTGCCCTAGTGTGTTAGGACCTAGGAATGAAGTTTTAAAAGCCTATACCAGGTCTAGAAGACCTGTGAAATCATTGATCACTGCCTCAGAGTCATTTGGATCATTTTTGTAATATTTGATTTAAATCAGTGATTTTTTTAATAAAAATCATTTGATTTAAATCTGATTAAATCATTTGATTTAAATCAATTTTACCCTGATCCATAGTAACTTTCTCACCAATTGGTAAAACCCTTCTGCTTTTTGCACTCTAGATGACACTTCCCTACACACTTTTGCATCTTTTGTCAATATACTTCCCAAATATTTCAATTCTTCTTTTTCTTCTAAGACTTCTCCACGTAGTACAATATTTTCCCGGTCTCTAGGCCTGCCCTTTGTCTTCTTTTGCATACACAAACATTCACTTTTTTCTGATTGATTTTTAGACCAAACTCTAGTAACTTCATTCCATCTGTCCACCTTCTCCTGCACTTCTCTGGCACTCTCACCCCAAATCAACACATCGTCCGCAAACACTAAGGTTCTTGTGTCCCTTCCATATGTTGGTTCCACTCTTCTTATAATTTCATCCATTACAACAGTAAAGAGTGTTGGAGATAACACACTACCTTGTTGCAAGCCCTCATTTACTTGGAACCATTCTGACCTACCCATATATCTGTCTGTACGCAACTTTCACTCCTTTGATATGTACTTTGTATCCTGTCTATTAAACCTCTTCCCACTCCTTTTGTTTATACTTTTTTAAATTTCTTCGACTTAACACCAACCGGTAGGCTACATGCTTTATCCGATTGTAATGATTTTTTTCACAGAATTTTTAATTTATTAATTAATATATTCGTGTGAAATTTGAGCATAACCGAAAAATTATTTCTCATGACAATCGCAATTTTACGATTTTTTCCAATTTTTTAAATTTCTTCGGCTTACTTAACACAATCATGCTTTATCCGATTGTAATGATTTTTTCACAGAACCTTAATTCTATAAATTAATATATTCGTGCGAAATTTGAGCGTAATCGAAAAATTATTTCTCATGAAATCGCAATTTTACAATTTTTCCGATTTTTTAAATTTCTTTGACTTGATAACACCTCAGATTGGGGTAATTAGGAACAAATATTTTGTGTAAGTTGACCTATGATCTCAATTTACATATAACTAGAAAATTATATTATAAATGTTTTAGTGGTATCAGATACATTGAAACATATTGGCTTTCTTAATAAAATTAAATATTTTGCATTTATATATGTGTTATTTTAGATGCAATGATTTTTTTTCTACTCGGGCATATTGTTCCTTATTACCCCAACGTTTTGGGGCAATAAGGAACAAGCATTATAAGAAGCAAGATAGGTGCATTAAAAATACATGGGGCAAATAGGAACATAGGTATTTGTAGTATAATTAAACTAGCAAAATAATTCATCTTGATATCTTGCTTATTGACAAAGTTAGAACAGATGCAAATTGTAGTATTTTTTTAATAGCTACAAACATGACATTACAGTTTTTTTTAACTGTAATTTTTGTCTTAAAACTACACAAAGCTTCGCATAGCATGATGTTAATATTTTAAAAAAGTATTTGTAGGCCCTATCATGAAAAATTACAAATATAGAAATTGTTATGCATGAATTACTGTTTAATAGGAAAAAATATACACTTTTTAAGTGGGGGCAATAAGGAACACTTCCCTCACATTTAATTTATTAACCCAAATATTTATCAGGGCCTACTTGTTGTGTTTTAAACTTTTCCCAAAATGATTGAATTATTTTTGGATCTGGTTCTAAATTAAATTTAGTGACCCCAATGAGCTTAATTGGGCCTAGGAAAAGATTTGCCACTTGAATGATGTCAAAGTCATCCCTCAAGGGCCAAGTAAAGATATTACAGTCTACGCTCTAGGAAATTTTACTTCAAATTCCAGTGGTTGATGATTGTGGATTCTTGTTACCCTACCTGCACGATGAGACATGTTTGTTCCCATTTACCCGTATGGTATAGACACTATATGGCTCATTCCTCTTTACCCCATAGTATTCCTATTTCCCCCTCATGGGTGTTCCCTTTTACCCCAAAAATATAAATTTTGGGGCAAATAGGAATATCCCCTTACTTCCAAGAGAGAAAAGAGATAAAAATTTACAAAAATCATAATAAAGCACTCTCATATGTAGGAGATAAAATAGACATACTGTCTTTTCTACATTTAATATGAAGAAGGGAAAATTCAATTTTTAAAACATTGTAAGAACCATTTTTTTTGTAGTACCTTACAAGAGTCATAAAAATACCAACCAATAGTTACTTTTCTCAGTAGAATTGATTACATTATCAAAGAAGAAGGTATGGCCCTTACCAAACAATTTTTCATAAAAATGTACATTTTCAAAATTTTGATTTATAAGGCTTGTTCCCAATTACCCCAATTCCTTATTACCCCAATCTCCCCTACATACCTACTTTATCTGATTGTAATGATTTTTTCACAGAAGCTTAATTTTATGAATTAATATAGGCCTATTCTTGTGAAATTTGAGCGTAATCGAAAAACTATTTCTTATGAAAATCACAATTTTATGCTTTTTTAGATTTAAAAAATTACGCTCATCCAACAACGTGCCTGAAAAAGCGTTTGCGAAGCTTCCTAGTAATATATAAGGGACTTACACCCGAAAATGAGTTTGTATGGGGTTGTTGACATTTGGGTCTAAAATTATTTAAGCTCATATTTCATTAATAGGCCTATGCTTAGGTCTATATTATAGTGGACGTGAAAAAAACTACAAAACCTTTTAACGTTTCTATTTAGGCCTAAATAAATAAAGGGCGATAATTGTGAACAATTCCGTATATTATTGTCAAATTTGAAAAATAACTTTCAAAGGGGCTTACTAAGCGGTACTTCTTTGGTTGAGACGGGACAACTGGAAATTTAATTTATGATTTTTTACATTTGACCGTCAATTGACCAAATTTGAATTTGACCGTCAATTGACCAAATTTGAATTTGACAGTTCAATCCCATCCCTACCAAACACTAGCATCGACGTTGACGCCAATTGTGCGGGAAAATTTAAATAAACCAATAGGCCTCCCAAACAACATAACAAAAATCAACTTTTCTAACCTGACTTATTTGCCTAGCCATTTTTCTGATTATTTTTACTCCCTTTTATGCCATAGAACTAATAGTTTTTTTTATCATGAAAAAATTTAATACTAACTATGAAAAATAACTTCAAGAATTCAGCCATCTAGAAAATCTAAGACAGCAAGCCAAAAAAAATAGATCTAGTTGACTAGGGGATAAAACGGATAGGCCTAGTCTAAAACTACTTGTGAAATAACTGTAGCTACTATTAACATTGTAAACATTTAATGGAAAGATTGAAGAGGTAATAGATACAATGAAGGGGCAAAAATTAGACATTCTTGGGATAAGTGAAACAAAATGGAAAGGAGAAGGGTTCAAGGAACTCAGAGACGGTTTCAAAATATGGTGGTCTGGTGTAAGTGAGGGGAGAAATGGTGTTGCGTTTGTTGTTAGCCCCGTAATTAAGCAAGATGTAGTTGAAGTGATAAACATCAACGAAAAGATTAATATCCTACTAGAAACTAAAAACTCTGAGATAATCCAAGTGTAGGATGCGCCTCAAGTTGGAAGGCCTATGGAGGAGAAGGAAGCTTTTATGGAATCTCTAGAAATGGAAATTACTTCGGAAAGAATAATTGTCATGGGTGATCTAAACGCTAAAGTGGGAGACGACAGGAGAGGTTTCGACGACATTTTGGGAGCACATGGCCCAGGGTATGGAAAAAAGAGGTAGGGAAGGAGAAATGTTTTCTTCAAATGTGTAGCAGGAATTCTCTCGCCATTGCCAACAGTATTTTTAAAAAGAAGAAGGAACATAAAGTCACCAGATATGGATGGGATGGGGAAACGGAAAGCGTGATTGATTATATTTTAATCGGCAAATGTATGATACCATTGGTAAGAGACGTAAAGGTGATTCCCAGCGTTGCGATGGATGGAGACCACAGGCTATTGGTTGCGATTTTAAAAGCCGAGAAACCACAAAAAACAAAACAAACAAGACTCAAAAAGCTCAAGGTATGGCAATTACAAGAAGACAGTCATAGGGAGATGTTTAGTATGAAAATAGCAGAGAAGATACCGCAAGGAGAAATAAAAGATGCAGAGGAAGAGTGGTGTTTGTTCAGAGATACATTGATTAGTATCACAGAAGAAGTATGTGGTAGAGTAAGTGGAAAGAGGAAAATCAAAGAGACGCCGTGGTGGAATCAAAGGGTAAAAGCGGCAGTAAAGAGAAAAAAAGTAGCATGGAAGAAGAAAGAAGAAGATAGATCGGCTGCAAATAATTTTTATAATTTTTTTTATATATAAAAATACAAATAATTTGTAATAAAACACATGTCCCGACAGTCGACACAAACAGTAGATATGGACACAGGGAAATAAAAAGACGTCATTTGCGAGAATGTTTAGGCTACTATAATAGCAACACTCGATCGACGACCACAACAATGAATCAAATGAATCGAAACTAAGAACAAGCCACCCCATAGGTTGTTCGGGACGTAAACAAACTAAACAATGCAAAGTTATACATATGAAAATTGGTGGGGGGTCAGTATGCAGAAAACTTTTAATGACCGATTTTACCGTTTTTTGGGTTTACATACAAAAAATGATAGGTGCCGTTAGGGCGCCGCAGCCAAGCAGTGGTGTGCTAACATTCGGACTGATATTACTAGTAACTATAATAGACCCTATTCGTCACTTTCAATTAACCAGGGATTATGACTGGACGGGAAGGTCTACAACGTTCAAATTTAACGTGCACGTAATAGTGATAGATGCAATTTGAAACAAAAGGTTGATCAAGGTTTTTTTTAATGTAACTATAGAAACTAAAAAAACATTTTTCTACAATGTGTGTAAACATATAAAAGCTATAAAATATTGTTTGTTTATAATAACATGTTATAGATTATTTATATGAAGCTCCATTTATGCGTTATGAAAACTAAATGTTAGGAGGGGGTGCTTTATTTAATCGCTTCTTTGTCATTCATTTATAATATAAATATAATATAAATAATATAGCACGGCAACACAAAACAAGGATGGCCGACGATGAGGAACTCCCTTACATGCCCAGCATGCAAAAAAATACTAACAAGAAGGAGTGCAATGGTGAACTGTGAAATGGAGTGCAAGAAGTGGTTCCATAAGACTTGTACAGGTATTAGTTCAAAAGAATTCCAGATATTAAGTAATAAATCGTGTAAACTAAAGTGGTTATGTCCCATGTGAAAGTGAGGTTATGTCTCGGGAAACAGATTAGTAGTCCTGACGAGTTGAGGCAAGAAGTTTCCCAAAGCCACAAACGAGGCTTTTCAGGCCCTGCCCCAAAAAATGTGGCGGATCGCGTTTAAACATTCAAACAAGAGATAATGGGTTACTAGAATCAATTAGTGGCTTGTCACCGGGCACGGCCTAGGCCTAGACCAACGTCTATCACCGGGACCAACTTCGGACAAAGCTCTGAGCTAAGCCCAGTCCCATGCCCATTACTGGACTCTGTGGCCAGCCCAAAACCCAGCCCCCACAAAGATTGATTAAGGGCTTGTTACCGGGGCACGGCCTAGGCCCGGGACCAACGTCTATCACCAAGACCAACTTCGGACTCTAGCTCTGTGTCAAGCCCAGTCCCATGCCCATTGCTGGACTCGGGGCCTAGATCAAACCCAGCCCCCCACTAGGATTGTTTTAAGGACTCTATGCCAAAGGCCTACTGTTGACCAAGGCCAGGCCTAGGCCGATCACCAGTGAATGCAATGGACTATCAATCTTCCTGGCCAAGACCCGGGCTTAAAACCCTTGAAGAAGATCTCAGGTCTGAGACCAGAATGTCTAAATGTCAATCGAACTTCAATGAAAAAATCGCAAGGAAAACTGGCGGGGAATATTCCATCAAGAACAAGGCCTATCTCAGCGAGCACGTACTTTCCAGAGACCATCTCACAAAAATGATAACACAGCGAAAGTGACATCCACAAAACTAGAAGGGACATAGTATCGGGGAC
This sequence comes from Sweltsa coloradensis, assembly GCA_024449915.1. Taxonomy (NCBI): domain Eukaryota; kingdom Metazoa; phylum Arthropoda; class Insecta; order Plecoptera; family Chloroperlidae; genus Sweltsa; species Sweltsa coloradensis. The sequence goes on along the minus strand of JAMZAV010009195.1, from coordinate 5,156 downwards.
TCAATGGTACGAAGAGGGGTGAAGTTGTTAAAGCTGCAGGGGGAAGTGTGAAATTCTACCCGGGAATTAGGACCAGATGAACTGAGGAAATGCGTTGAAGAAGGTGTACCATAAAACTATCTCCAAAGTGATTCTTCTTCACGTAGGTACCAACGACTTGAAAAGTACACCATCCCCAGACCATCTAATGGGCGAGATGTATGACTTGATATCAAGTGTAAAGAAATCTCATTCGGAGGCCCACAAGTAATCTTAAGCAGTATATTTACAGATCTGACGTAGAGGCTAGGTTCATAAAAACAGGTAAAGGGACAACTTGAAATGGGTATGTGAATTGCAACATGTAAGGTTCACTGATGCAAGTACATACATGAAAAAAAAGGGATCTGAGCAGAAAATGGCCTCCACCCGAACTGGCAAGGTGCAAACAAGCTAGGAGCATTATATCGAGATGTTATTTTAGTACTTTAACAAACAAGGGTAGGCCCAATCAAAATCAAATACAAGTAGCCCCAGATTTAAATCCGGGAAACTGAAGAGAGATATGGGGGTTAGAGCAGAAGCGATCAAAAAACAAAGAGTAACAACTAAAACTAAATCAAAATCTTTTGGAATAGTACTATCCTCTCACTAAATATTAGATCAGTAAGCAATAAAATAACGGAATTGGAACTCCTTGCGGGGGATATATCTGCAGATATAATATGCCTGCAAGAACACTGGCTCTTGGGGGAAAGCCTGAGCAACTTCTGTCTGCCAGGTTATTGAAATTTCTAACTTTTACTGCAGGGAAACTCAAGCATAGGGGGGGAGTGGCCATCCTTGCAAAACCTAATATAACTATGAGCCCAATTCTGATCTCGAACTTTGCCCAATTGAAAATGTATTAAAATCACAGGTTGTAATGGGAGTTAAACAAGAATCAAATACTAGTTCTTAATATTACAGACCCCCACAGGTATTATAAACAATTTTTTAGATAAATTTAGGAAGGGTTGATTAAATTAAACTAAAAAATTTCCAAAAGCAGAATTAATTATATGTGGAGATTTTAATATAAATTTCTACTATCTCACAATAATCAAACACAACTCTTTAAAAAATTGATTCAGTCCTAAAACATTCATACTACTATCGACGCGCCAACCCGGATTCATGGTAACGCAAGATCTCTGATAGAAACATACTTAATCTTTTGATAATCGGGTTCATCACAGCACACTCAATTGACCCACAATTCTCGGGACCACTGTGCTATCATATTACAAACTATCCACCTTAAGCCCTGGACATGGATCAGAGTAAAAAAACTCAAACCCAAGAAAGTTCAGGACGAAAACATAGGCCACTTTTATGATTTGTTAATCCCAATTGACTGGAACCTCTTGCTAGCTGCTTCTGATTCAATCATAGTTGAGCTTTTTTTATCCAAAATTTACATATTTATTTAATGTAGCATTCCCTTGGAGGACAAACCCAAAGCAAAAAAAAACCTTAAAGTCGAGCCCATGGATAACAGCTATACACCGATCAGACGCGTTTTCAGCTCCGCAACTTACATTATCGGTGCCCAAACAAGCACCAACAGATACTTTACAAAAACAAATTTATTTACAACTAAAAAAAAGCTCATGTGCACAGCATTAAAGAAGCCAAACGTTTTTATTACAAACAGGAAATATTAAGGTCGACAATAAGAGTAAGGCTATTTGGCAAGTAGTCAAATCACAATCAATAGCACCCCAGCAGAAAAGTAACCTAACCTTTAATATAAATGGCAATGTTATTCGGATCCTAAAATCGTTGCGGAACAATTTAAGGGGTTTTTCATAGAGCTAGGAGTTAATTCCGACCAACACAAAAAGCGGGGTTATCAACACCAGCTCTCGATGAATATCACCAACCCCATTTTAATCTTCCTCTACCCCACTTCCCTAAGGAAGTTCTAATATTATTAAGAGCTTGGTAAGAAAAATTTTCGGGACTAGATGGCATAACCGGCTCAATTCTAGCAAAATGTCACAACCTTATTGCAGAACCACTATCATTTTTCATAAATGAATCGTTTGTATCGGGCATAAATTTCCCCTCCAAACTAAAATTGTCGAAAGTTATACCACATACAAACTTAAAGGGAATAAACAGGACCCTAGCAATTACGGCCAATATCATTAATCTCATCATTTTCAAAGATTTTTGAAAAAGCCATTATAATCGTATATCAGAATTTTTAAGCAAATATGAGATAATAACACCTAACCAACACGGTTTCCAAAAAAAAAAAAATCGACCATCACTGCCCAATTTCATGTTCTTAAACTCTCTGTATGTAGCCCTAGATCACAGTGAGGTAGCTTTAGGGAATTTTATGATTTAAGTAAAGCGTTTGACACTATTGACCACGCTCGTCTTCTTAATAAACTTGATATTCTGGGAATTAGAGGGAAAGCTAAGGATTGGATATCATCTTTTTTATCAGAACGTTCACAGATTGCCCGTAATTTAAAAATACCATCAACGGCACTACAAGCCATCACTTCTCTTCTCCCTCATGGTAAAAAAGCGGTGTTCCACAAGGAACAATCCTTGGACCTCTTGCATTCCTATTATATGTGAATGATGCCCTCGAATTACTTAAAAGAGGGAAGTAACGCAATATGTAGATGACTTCAGTCATCTCTTAACAGCAGACAAGAAATTCACGGAATCGCTTATAGCGGTGGCAAATTCACAAGCCAATGCAATGGAATCTTATTGCAGACAAACCTCCTTTCCCTACAACCAGCAAAAAGTGTATACCTTTCCTTTCATTCTTCATAACATCCCAAATCTCGAGTCCACTCATTTGAAGCAATGGGAGTCTATTAGCCGAAAACACAATGGCGAAGTTCCTTGGGTTAGTCCTAACAGACACTCTTAATTGGTCGCCCATGTGGATCAACTATGCGCCAAAATCAGAAGTAGCTGTATCTGCTTCGTAGGCTGAAACACTCGTTGACCTGTCTGTATTAAAACTAGTATACCATGCTCATTTACATTCACATATAGCATATGCAATCTTATTTTGGGGGGGGTCCTCTAGTGCACATCGTGTTTTCATTCTACAAAAACGAGCCTTCGTTACTATCGGGAGCATCAATTGGCAATCATGCCGCAAACTGTTTCCCAAGCTCAACATTTTAACAGTCACATGCTCACTCATACTAACTGCAGCACTCTTTGTGCATACCAATCAGAAACTTTTTTAACAAACTCTTCTGTACATAGCTATCCTACTCGCTCCAGAATAGTCTCCATGTACCCATCATAAGACAACAATGTATGCCAAAGGGCCACACTATCTGTGTATCGCAATATACAATAAACTTCCTACACAAATTAAGAGCATCAAACAAGCCACATATTCAAACAAGAACTAAAACACATTTGTGTAGCAAAGGTTATATTCTCTTCAAGAATTTTTTCAATCTTAAGGCCAAAGGAGGGTGTGTCGTTGACCTGGTGACTCATTATTATGATACCAAGCGGAGGAAGTACAGGGAAAGGTTGGATGTGGGATAAGTGTGAATGGAGGCTGAACCTAGCCTCACACCTGGTATTAGAAGTATTTTATTGTTTTAAATATTACTGTTTTAAATACTAAGCTTTATATTGTACCTACATTGTTAAATATATTGTTGTGTAATTTTGTATTAATGTAACATACACACATGACGATGCCCATACAGTGTGCCATGTACCTGTCTAGTTGTGAATAAAATCTGAATCTGATCTGAATCTGTAAATCTCACTTCCCCCACTATAAATACATAAATTCACTTTGCCCCGTGACCGCATCGTTGCATATAGCTCGGCATTATGAATTTGCACGCAATTAAAACAATAGTTGCAATAAACATTTGACTAGCTTGTGCAACGATGAAGAACGGGACAAAAGTGAAGTTATGTTTTTATATTGAGCACAAGTAGAATAATCAGAAGCTTGGCCCTTCTTTGAGATCACAATGCCTCTAGATTGTATTGTTTTTGTAGAAAGGGAGTACAAGTGTGTACGCTTTGTGATAGCCTATACACGTTCATTCCCTTGAAATATATCAATTATCAAGTTTCAAGATTCAAAATCTGTTTAGTGAATGCATACAATAAATTAACATTTTACCAAAAATTATACATGTTCTCATGTTAACTATTAATTGCTATGTAAAACAAACAATGCATTATTGGTCAACTAAGCATGATTGTCGCAATCAACCACTACTAAACTTGTCTACAATGCTGCACCGTCCTCCCGGATGCGGAATACCTTATTCTAGATATCCGTGCGTAATAGTACCGATTCCAAGTAAATACGTTATTTACTCAAATTGGCGAGAAATATTTTCTGTTTCGGAATTGTTTTTTTAATGTGTATTTTTGTTTGGAGATTTGCATCTAATATTATCTGAATGGACTACTTTTGAAGAATGACAATGATGTGTAACTTGATTTCAAAAAGTTAAAAACACCCATATGCGGCCACTCACACGGTAAATGTGGTAAAAGCCTAAAGTTTGCTCTCATATACATAACGTGATGAGGGCTCGAACAATGAAATTCTGTATAGTTCATAATCAACGCCCTGCAATGCACAACCCGCCACTGCATGACGTAGTGCAGTGGAACACCATTTAAATGAGTTCAAGAGAGCAGTAAACAAAGTGTATTTTAAAGTTTTCATATGCTCCAAAAAATTTAGGTGTCTTTGTCTGTTTCTTGTATAATCTAGGCTAAATATAATATGTATTCAAATGATGGGTGCAAAACTACAGAACGGACAGAGTTTGTTGTTCTTAATATGGTTGTTGTTACAGAATTTGTTATGTATAATTGCATGGCACAACTTCCATTATAAACACTTAATAATTAGCGAGTGATTGGAAAATACGTAAAAATAAAAGCAATGATTTGTCATTTACACACGTCGGGAGTGATTAAAAACGCGCGATGCACGGCCTTGAGACTGTCTCATCGGCGAGATTTGGGCTCGAGTCGTGGGGAGGAGGGACTATTAGATTCAATGCGTTTACCTGTGATTTATCTGTGATCTGTGATGCAGCGATCATTACTTTTCTAAATCTAGAACGACTCAAATAATGCGGACCAGTGAATAGCAATGC